>JARJLF010000519.1:0-177893 GCA_029378395.1 Mycena leptocephala | reverse complement strand
TCGACGATAACGCGAATTCAACACTAGAACCCCTGTACGGCGTTCAGCGAATGAGTCACATGTCCGTGTTACGACCGGCCCGGACGCCGAAGTGAACTCCTGGTCCCCCACCATGTCGCTCTCTGCAGCCATCCCATTCATGCAACTCGCAAACCAGTGAGAAAGCATTCGATCAAACTCCGATCAAACAGTCCTCTCTCCCGGTTCCGAACCCAACTCGTTCCTTTTGGATCGATACACCCGGTGCAAATCCATTGGCGGCGGAGGGATCCGATGGTCCTTTCGTCGATGACGCAGATATCTGTATCATCGGCTCGGGGATAACTGGAGTCTCTGCCGCTTACCATCTTGCTACTGCCGTTGAAAGAAGGGCACCTTCCTCGGCCAGGCGATAAGCCCTTGCGTGTGGTGATTTTGGAAGCTCGGGATTTCTGTGAGTCCTTCGTCTTCTGCCTCTATTATTATAAATTTACTTCGGCACAGGTTCCGGTGCCACAGGTTTGAATTTTCGCTCGATCCATTTTCGTTTATAATCCGGTTCAGGGCGGAACGGGGGACATCTAACCCCAGTTGTGTTTCTCGACTTCTGTGCCTATGAGTCGAAATATGGCACAGAACAAGCTATGCGGTCTTTTGAGCTTGAGAATCACACGACCTCGGAAATAGTGAAACTCATACGCGAGGAGGGCTGGACCGAAACTGTTGACCTTATCCAAGGCGGGCATACGACTATTTTCTTCACTCCTGGCGAACTTGCAGCTAGCAAAGCGGATTATGAAGCCGCTAAAGTTGCGGGTATAGACCTAACAGACGTGCGCTGGCTCACCAAGGAGGAGACGCACCTCGTAAGTTGATCTTGAAGCATTTCATTGTCACTCACCCATCTCTAGAATATGGGGCCGAGTATCCTGTTGTCGAATTTGGGGGTTTCAACTTGTGGCCCTCAAGTTTGTTACTCAGTTGTATCGGCTGGCGAAAGCGAAAGGGGACAATTTCCAACTCAATATCCACACTCGTACCCCGGTCACTTCTGTCTCTCCTTCATCGTCATCCTCACGGCGGTGGGCAGTCAACACACCTCGTGGCGTTCTCAATTGCTCCTATTTCATCCACGCCACGAATGCGTACGCCAGCCACCTCCTTCCGCATATGTCTGGTCCCAGCGGCATAATCCCGACTCGTGGCCAAGTAATCGCAGTGCGTTCCTCTATGCCGCTAGAGAAACTCTCCAAATGCTCTTGGGACGGGAACGAGGGGTTCGAATATTGGTTCCCCCGGCCTGTCTCTGGAGGTGAAAAGCCTCTGGTCATATTAGGCGGCGGAAGGGAAGTCCAGTCGCCCGATTTTGAATATCACCAGATCGACGACTCTTTGGTGAATCATTCTGTTGGGGAATCGCTCCGCAAGTTCCTTCCTGCGGTATTCCCTGGAATTTTTGCAGAAGAAGGCAAACCAGAACAAGAATGGGTGCATCGCCTCTTTATGTATTCGATGATGTGCTGATACACTGCACAGACCGGAATCATGGGTTACACAAAACTCAAAGATCCTTTTGTTCGTCTATTTTCTCCGATTCCAATAGCGATATTGTTCATGGCGTCTGTTCTCCAGGTTGGACCCGTGGTCGATAAATCGGAGCCAGATGGCGAGAGATTTAAAGGGCAGTATATTTCCGCTGGATATTCCGGCCATGGGATGCCCCGAGCTTTTTCCTGCGCGGCCGTTGTTGCTTCCATGGTTGCATCTGATATCTCGGGAACGCGTTGGGAGATTCCTCGTTGGTTTCCAGAGGTCTTTCTCACATCCTCCCGGCCTGCAAACACAGCCTCAGTGGGCGTATAATCTTGCCCTCGATTTGCATTTCCGATTAGCTTGTCCGAATCTCATTTTTGTTTAACTTCTGTACTTAAGTACTAGACCAACTTCTGGGATGGCGGCTCCGGGGTGTATCCGTATTACTCTATGTATCCCCGGATGATCACCACTTCTGAGATCCACACAATTTAAGCAGGCAGCGTGAATTCAATTCGAAGCCACCGCAGAGTCCCATTCCCTCTGAACATCTGAGAAGTCCGCTGATTATAAAGGGTCGCTTTGAGCTTCTCCTTTTTCGGAAAACGGAACCTCCAAAAGATTAAAAATAGGAAGCAGCTGATAAGGATTCGGTCCCGAATGCTTCTCCGTTCTATTTTAAGTTCATGGAGACTATTTATATTACGAGGTTGCGTACTGGTGGCGTCTTGGTTGCGTCTGGTTGCATGGGTTGCTCCATTCACAGATCGTGAAAGGCTCCACAGAGCCTCTCATTGCGCACAAAGAAAAGCCACTGTTGAAGAATGAGTCCCTGCACAACCATGCAACGACTCACACTCCCTTCTAGTCGACCTTTTTGAACCCCAGGCCAGCGGGGACTTCGGAATTGGCGACGGACCCATCAAAAAATAACAGAAGCTCGGGCTTCTGCGTTCGTTTTCATGTGCTTGGCCCCTCGTGGAGAATAGCAACTTCTATCTACTTCTATCCTATCAATATATTCGGAAGCTTTCTGCACTCGTAGAGCACATGGAGACGGTCTCCACAAAAGATAATAAAACGGTATAAAGATGGGTGCTCAGACTGGCGCCTCAAGGTTCCTCTCGGTTCCCCCAGCCAACTGACTCTGTACCGCTGAAGAAATGGTGTTCGCCGCTACCCTCCTCCTGTTCGCAACCGCTGCCTTCGCTGCGCCGCGTTCGAACATCGATGCCCGTATCGCGCGCCGCGCCGGGCCCACCTCTCGGGCCCGAGGCTGCCCGCAGACGGCCTCGAGGCACAAGTCGGGAATGTTTCCCATGTGTCGTACAGCTCGAACTGGGCCGGGGCGTCCTGGGAGTCCCTGCGGGGACCTACAAGTCCGTGACCGGTGAGCAGATTCACACCAGCGCGTCAGTTTGCACTGTGCTAATGACAATGTTGCAGGCACTTTTGTGGTCCCCACGCCGAAAGCGCCATCGGGCGGAGGAAGCGGGACGTATTCCGCCTCTGCCTGGGTTGGTATCGACGGCGATACTTGCGGGAGTGCTATCCTGCAGACCGGCATTGATTTCACGATCTCCGGCGGCTCCGTGTCCTACGATTGTGAGTTTATAATTGCAGCGTCGTGGACTGACAAGCTCATCTTTTCGTCAGCGTGGTACGAATACTACCCCGACTTTGCTCACGATTTCTCTGGAATCCCTATTTCTGCTGGTGAGGTCGGATTTCCACGGACATTGATCCACCCACTTATGAGACGACACGAATTTCTTCAGGCAACACCATCAAGTTGACAGCCACAGCGAGCAGCGCAACCGCGGACTGTCACCATTCAAAACGTCTCCACCGGAAAGGTAGTCTTGGGTTGGCTATTTTCTCCATGCTGATTCGACCTGGATCTTAATTAGACGGTACCAAGTCATTGACGTCCACTGCCAAGCTGTGCGGAGCCAACGCCGAGTGGATCGTCGAGGACTACGAGGAGGGCAGCTCGCTCGTGCCGTTTGCCAACTTTGGCACCGTGACGTTCACTGGGGCTGTTGCCACGACGTCCGCTGGATCCACAGTGGGGCCGTCTGGAGCGGCGATCATCGATATCAAGCAGAGCAGCCAGGTTCTGACTTCGGTCAGCGCGACTTCCAACAGCGTTACCATCTCGTATGTTTGAGAGTCGAGTACAGTCAATGTCGATGTATTATGATTTACGAACATACGAATCTTCGCGCTTCGACGGTTGAATTGTTAACGGTGAATTTATTCAGCGGATTGAGTGAGTTGAGAGTACATTTACATTGCATTTAGCAACGCACAGACGCGGCGTGGGCAAGTTGAATTGCGGGATTTGTGGAGATCACAGATGCCTCTCACTGATATCGACTGATTCGATGTCCACCCCTTCCTTGAACCATCTTTCCTCTGGTGAAATCGCTAGATCGTTGCCGGACATCATCCGCTTTCGCATGAGGCCCGAGGGATCGAAGGTCCAGTCCTGGATTGAATCAGATTCGACATTTGTTTGTAGGTCGAATTATGAATGCAAACCTCGAGACCATACGTCGATACCATTGGCCCGTGCCATCCGGAGACTCGTTCCACTAGTAGAAGAACTAAAGAAAAAAGTTGGCGACATAATGATGGATAGATATCAGAGCCATACTTGAACTGCGATTTTGTTGTCCGAGAACGAAAACAGCTCCTTCCGGAGTCTAAATCCGAGCTCGAGGTCAGAAGCTGAGAAACAAGCCATGAACCGATTCCGTACATATAAAGATGCTCCTTCTCCCACTTTTTGGTCAAGAATGCTCCACTTCCTTCCTCCCCTGCAGAAACGTGGTCCGGTTGCGCCAGATGGTGTCCGGCGTGTAGGCCAAGGCAACCTTCGCTGGGTTGCGGGTGTTCCAGAGATTCTGGGCGAGCTTGACCTTTTGGAGCGCGGAGGCTGCGGTGAAGGGCGGAACAAGGGCCATGAGAGGTGGGGGATCACCCTGTGAAAGCCGTCTATTTAAGTTGCAGTCGATCGTTCATTTATAAGCACCTCGACTGGTCACGGTGTTCTTAACGGTCTTGGTCGGGGTCGGTGGAAACGGGAGAGGTCTAATACTTGGGGATAATTGCGTGGTTTATTGCGAGGCAATTAGTTCGAAGGTCACCCAGGGAATCCTCCAGTGTTGGCAAGTGCAAAGATGGGGTTGAGCCCACAGATCGTAAGGCCCTCGCCAAATAGGCACAAATACTAACGGCTCTCCGAGTCTCCACCTTTTCCTCCGTACATCCAGCAGCCATGGCCATTTGGCGTTCTTCATCACTGTTGCGGGCCTCGCTGGCCCTCAGGCGGGCGCCAGTACACGCGTCGTTCCGCGGCCTCGCGTCGTCGACACCGTCGGAGGTACGTCGGTTTGCGCACGTCCCCCACGCTCGTCTCACCAGGAAAATAGCTCAAGAAAACCGGATTGTACGACTTTCACGTTTCCAATGCCGGAAGGATGGTATCGTTTGCCGGTTACTTGATGCCCTTGTCGTATGGCGATGTTGGCCAAGGTACCCGCGTGCCTGCTGTTTTAAATGAATCTGAATTCCCGGGCCAGTCGTGAGCCATAACCACGTTCGGAACAGCGTTGGGCTATTTGACGTCGGGCATATGGTGCAGTCGATGTAACGTTGTCTGCTGGTTTAAGCTGGTTGCGAGCTCACCCTTTGACCCAAAGCTTCCGCGGATCGACGGCGACGGGATTTTTGGAATGGCTCACTCCATCTTCGTTATCCTCTCTCGAACCATATACATCTACGCTGTCCGTTCTCCTCAACGAGCGCGGCGGCATTATCGACGACCTGATCATCACGAAACACGCCCAAGACGCATTTTACGTCGTCACCAACGCCGGAAGACGCGACCGCGACCTGGAATGGTTTAATCAGCGACTTGCTGAGTGGAATGCTGGCGAGCAGGGTATAAAAGGACCGGTTGAGATGGAGTTATTGGATGGCTGGGGGCTCCTCGCGTTGCAAGGTCCATTACCTTTGATAATTTCTTCCGTCGACTGGCTGAATATTTTTTTATCAGGCCCGAAAGCCGCGTCATATCTACAGTCCCTCACGGCCTTTGACCTGACCCAATTAACCTTCGGCAAATCGGCGTTCCTCCCCATCGAAGGGTTCAACTTGCACGTTGCGCGAGGTGGCTACACCGGGGAAGACGGATTTGAGGTGCATAGCTATTCCGTCGAATATATAGATATACTTACACGGTTTCAAAGATCTCGATACCCCCGTCGCAGACGGTCGAGGTCGCGGAGCTGCTCTCCAAATCGCCTGTCCAACTGACCGGCCTCGGCGCGCGTGACAGCCTGCGCCTCGAGGCTGGGATGTGTCTATACGGCAACGATCTCGACGAGGACACGAGCCCCGTCGAGGCAGGTCTCACCTGGGTCATCGGTTGTTTTATATTATTGCACGTCTGGTGTCGGCTGACGGTGTCGACGTTTTTAAGGTAAAGAGCGTAAGGAGAACGGGACGTTCATCGGCGCTGAGGGTGTCCGGCAACATCTGAAAGACGGGCCCCCGCGGCGACGCGTTGGTATGGTCGTCGAAGGAGCACCTGCCCGGCGTAAGTATTCCCTCCTCGGCCTCGAGATTGATCCACTGAATTTTTCTTTTTCTCCAGAGGGCGCCAAGATTTTCGATCCGTCCACAAAGAGCTGTTAGGTAACTTGTCTTTCCATCGCACTTACCGCCTCGAATGAACTTTCTCTAGGCGCAGTCACGTCCGGTATCCCCTCGCCGTCGGTGGGGACCAACATCGCTATGGGGTACGTGCTGAACGGCTGGCATAAAAAGGGCACCGAGGTCGAGGTCGAGGTGCGCAGCAAGATGCGCAAGGCGACGCTCACCCCGATGCCGTTCATTAAACCGAAGTACTGGCGAGGAGCGGCATGACGATGGTCTTATTGTACCGGAATACGAGCGGATGAGCGATGCATAATAGAGTCTGAGGCATGCCAGTGCTGGTCCAATGTGTTGTCTTAGCGATGACCATCCATGAGCCTAACTTCTTCAATATCATTCCCGCAGGATAACAGAGTCGAAAGCGGATATTTTCAACTCGACTCAACAGGACAATTTTTGTTCTGTTCGTTCTGAGGAAGAGGATAGTGTGATGGCGATACTCGTGTTCAAAAAAAAAAAAGAGCAATGCAAGTCCATCATCGCTTTGGATAATTGGATCCGAGTCGATGCCCAGCATCTATCTCCTTCCTATTTTCAGGTCTCTGATGTCGTCAATTTCCTTACCCACGTCCATCTCCACGTCACCAAGACCAGAAACTTAGGGAAATGTCCGCATCCACGGACGGTACTGGCGCAATTGTGGAGATACGATCTGTGGACCAACTTGCCGAGGTCCTTTCTCGCTCAAAGCCTGGGTTCAAGGCATCGGTGAATAGCTCAGTAACGTATAATCGTAATGCTCCATCAACTTACAAAGAGTACTACTCGTATCCAGGTAGTTAGCTTTTGCCAGCCGTCGTGCGTTCCGATATTCTGAAGACGCCGGAGTTCTCTTGACCACCACAGGTGTCCACCGTGCCGTGCGATGAAACCGTGCTTTGAGGAGCTTTCCGAGGCTTATGGATCCCGAGTGAACTTCCTGACATGCGACATCACTTCCGCGCAAGATGTTGCGGCGTTGTATGATGTTACTGCTGTGTAAGTGACTGGCATCATTTCGAAGCGTAGTAGAATTCAACGTCGCGCGACGTAGGCCCACATTCGTAATCTTCAAAGGGGACCGTCAGATGGAGAAATTGGTGAGCGACAGCAAACTGTGAGTTGGTTTCGGCGGTAAAAGCGAAAGCAGTATGTCACTGAAACATTGGTTCAGGGAGTTGCGTGAAGCCGTGTTGAAAGTCTCTGGAAGCCGGAGGTACTCGGGAAATTTTTAAACCCATTTCATGCGCTGCTTTAGTAGCGAGATTGAGGACGGGGCAAATGTTGGACGTATGTAGGTTCAAACCACAGAATTATACTAGTCGCCATCAGCGCCGCCTCTACGCCGTCTGACCTTGCCCGCCTCTCGCCATCGTCTATTCCATTCCCGCGTTAGGTCCACCTTCTCCTTCTCCCACTTCGCCCGGATCTCGTCGTCCGTCTCGGTTCGGTAGAAATGGGCATTCCACCCGTTGTCCTTGCCGACGTCCAGGATGTCCCTCTGACGAGCCTTTGTGCTGCTGAGGCCGGGAGTAGAAGAGAAGGACGTCGGCAGAGGAAAGAATAGCGGCTGCTTGGGGTCGAGCGTGACGGGGGCGTGAGACGGCGTCACGAATGTCGTGGCGAGCTGGGGAGCAGCTTCTAGCATGTCTTCTGATTCGCCGGAGGGAATGGCATGCGCGAGCTCCTCGTCCAGTTCGAGGTCGAGGTCAAGGTGCCCGAGGAGAGAGAATCCCACTATGCACGACGGTCAGTCTTGAAATGAGAAAAGCAGAGCACGCTTACCGTCCGACTCTCTTGAAACGAAAAGATCTTTCAACTTTGTTGCTTGCGTCGGTTTTTTAGGCGGAGGTTGCGGCGTCGGTGTGACCTCGGCAATTTTTGGAGAGGGAGGAACAACGGCCGGCTCAGTGGAATCGACGTCCATTGGAACAAACTCGATCCCATCATCGTCGTTCAACGGCATAACACCTCCAATCTTGAGCAGTTCTTCCTCGTCGACATCCGAGCCGACGCTTTCTCGGCCGCCCCAAGCTCCGTCTCCCGCCCCAAATAAAGAATTCAAAAGGCTCAGAGACTGGTTCTTCTCCATCGCGAGATCAACATCGGATTGGGCAGAGATCACTTGAGAGGCAGTCTGATTAGAAACCGGAATGGGCGGCGTCGACACCACTGTAGGCGCAGCCACAGCGGTAATTACTGTTGGGATTACCTCCGGTACAGCTGTATCGCGGTGGTCGGAAGTTGAGACCGGAACACCACCATCGGGTTCGCTGTCGCTCGACTGGTCGCTCTGATCGGCCTCGACCATTTCTTGCACTTCGTCTTGTGAAAGATGCCCCGTATCCTGGCCGGCGTCTTCCAAGAACATTCCCTTCAGATGAACACTTCCCCAACGTGTCATATCAATGGTGCGTCGTCGAGATCTGGAGTCGGGATCTCGCCGTTTTTTCGGTTTCGTCGTTTCCTTCTTGGAATCCTTGGAACCGGAAGACTTTTTCGGGGCCGACGACAGCAGAGGGGGCGGGAGAGGCCGCGCGGGTCGTATTCTCACCGGGCGTATCACCCGGCCCATCTCAGTCACCTTCCAGCCGGAACGATGAGCGGCGGTTTCTGGCGTAACGACGGTCATGTCCTCGGCGTGCACCCCACCGCGTTTGCGCTTCCGTCGGGGCGGAGCGGGCTCTTCTGCGTTCTCGCGAGCAATTCTGGAAGTCAGATTTATCAATTCCTGGCCGCTTTCACGAAGCCAAAAAAAAACCTGACCGTTGGTCGAAATTTGGCCTTGCATCCCCGACACGCACTTTAACGCCCTTCCAAATGGATCCACTCAATGAATTCACGCCTGAGGGTGCAAATCACATCAGTTAGGAACCCGAGACAAATGTTTCATTGTTTACATTTTGTTATGCTCGCCTCTGACCCTTCAATACTGATGAAGCCAAATTTCCTCGGCACGCCCACGCCATCTAGTTCTCCAAGCCCATCGACCGATTTAACAGTCCCAAATTTACCGAAGTGAGTAGTGAGAGATTTGGTGAGCTCTGCAGGGCCGCTGGACGGGACAGACGGCGTGAACGAGACATGTAGGCGTTTTGTGATGTTGGCGGGAGGAGCGGACATGTGACCGTGACGAAAATTGCACGTCACAGATCATTGTACGTGTTTGGATCAGACTCTTGTCTTCAACCTCCACTTCGTTTTGGGCTCTTTTTCGCCAGACATCTTTGGGACCGCTGAGACACGGGCTTCATGGATACTCTATTCCGGATCCAGTTCAGACCTTTGTCCGAGTCTGACTACTCGCAGAAGAACAACCAAACGCCAACTCCAGAGTCCGGCCTAGTTACAGTCACGACCAAGGTGTTTTGAAGCAGCTTGGCGCCGGCGCAAATTTCCGGCTTACCCCGCGATTGAATGAGAATCGTGGAAACGTTCACGATGGTCTGTCTTCTGAAGCTGATCCATATCATCTCAATAAGACGACAGCCGCAGAGGACTGATTAAATTGGTATCCTTGGGCTTCACTGACAATCCATTGATGTCCATTGCTGCAACTCTCCTCATCTGATTAATTATGGGATTGGAGTGGAATCGAGAGCCCATGTCAGTGTGCATACGCTCTACATCGGCAGCCTAGAACCTCGCCTAACTTGGTCCACTGGGACATGGGTCTGCATCGATGCGGTCTTCTCCGAATCCAGAACCATTCAATGTCAGAGACGAAGCTCACCAGGATCTCGGCGAGTCTGGCTCTTCTGACTTCGCGATAAGGTCTCCATCAGCCAAGTTCAATCTGTTGCTAAGTCAAGCACAACTTCATTTGGGAAAGTTCAAGTTCAAGCCCAAGTCCAAATCCATGTGCTCGCTGTTTCACTCCGCGTTGAATCTGTCCGATCGAGGGCGAGAAAGCCACCGGTTGCTCAAGTACATATCCCAAATGCATATGTGAGTAGATGCATGTCGTCGATCGAGTGCCAGTGTGGCTGATGCCCAGGTAAAAATCTCGCCCAAGCAGGCTCGCTCTGGGCTGCATGCAGTGTCATACACAAACGGAATGCAATGCATTAAATGATGGTGCGCGTAAGTGGCTCAGAGGACAGCGCCTTTCAAGTTAGTGGCTGAAACAGAATCTGTCTGGTTGTGATCACTACCACAATGTCGACTCAGGAGCGATTAAAGGGCTGTCCGTGAGTCGCCACGGTTCCACCACACTACGTACGCGTCCGCCATTTTCTCGAGAGGCGAGTTTCCGGCCCACGGCGGGCACGGCGGTTCACGAGGTATGACTGTCTGACATCAGGGATCCGGGGGATAATTTCGGGAAGGTTTCCAAAATGTTTCGAATACCGGGGAAACAAGCCTGTACAAGTGACACTGTAAGGTAATTGCAAGTTGAGGTTGGAGTTGGAGTGGTGGACCGATGGCCGAGTCAATTTGAACAATATTCTTTTGCGCTCTGACTGATTCCTCAGCCTAAGCGCCGATAAAACAACCTGGCATCATTCATTTACTTAATTTTCATTGATTCCAAGATGGTTGGGAGACTGGTGATTGTTCAACGTCGGAAAATGGCCCCGCAGCATTTGCGCGACATGAGCCGGAATGTGGTCTCGGCATCCCCATTGAGTGGTCTATCGCCGCACCCGATGTTGCGCCTTTTTATTTATGAGCAATTAGTGGGAATGTTGCGCGTCAAGGGGTGTTCACGAACGATAGGCATTTACCTATTGTGCGGACTAAATTACTTTCATTTGCACTTTGCTTGACATGTGATATGAAGAAGCGGAACATGAACTTTACTATCAGATTGAAGCTCAGGAACATCTTGGGAACATCCACTCAGCTCTCTGCTTTTCAACTTGTGAGTCCTTGAAAAGTGGACAATAAGTATGCAAGAAGAATAGGGGCCATGCCAAATATTAATGATCTCCGGTTGATCCCCGGTGTTTGACCGGTACCGCCAACAGGTTTCATCTACTACAAGATCTACTGTTATTCGACGAGCTGGTCGCCTAGTTGTCTCATGAGGGCACCGGCGGACCCGGAGGTCTGTTCAATCATCCCGAACGGGGTTGAGGTATCAGCTGAATCACCACGCTTGAAGGAATTCTAATAGCAGTTGCAACGTAGCGTCACTTTTGAATTTAGAGCAGTCATTTACGCATTATTCCCTTTACAGTTCCCTCTCTCTGAAGACGGTCTCCAAGCAAGGAGCTGTCAAGGGAATCCTTTATCTTGGAATCGATTAGACTGCTTCAAATGATTTGGTCTTTCAAGTCCTCATAGAGCTCGAAATCTATACTCATTCTTCGTCAGGTTCTTTCTGGATGATCTACCTTGAACTACTTATCGAGCTGCCAAAACCTCGCAATGCTAATTATAGTTAATGGCTTTGATCGAGACGATTTATTTGATTGAGACGAGTTATTTACCAAATGGGGACTGTAGCCAAAAATTCTGGCACTGGCAGTGTTGGACATCTACATCTCCTTGCAGTCCTCGGTTGGCGTATGTATGTACCAAGGTTTCAGAGCCGATTCTCAGGAACTGACCATCGGCGGGATTCGTAACTGTCCTTGATCACCGAACAGGAAATCTGATACACAACGAGGCATATTCGCAAGCAGCGGCATTTAATTTCCATGTAGGTGTCTTCTCGATACATATAAAAGAGCAGTGGTCTCTCCCTTCTGTTCATCGGTCTTCTGGACCATCCCCTCTTTCACCTAGAAGGATCATGCATTTGTCGCCTTCCCTCCTCGCTCTCTCTCTGTCTTTCCTCTCAGGCTCCATTGCAACCTCAATCGGACCCATTGCCGACCTGCCTATCGTGAACAGGCGTATAGCGCCAGATGGCTTCTCTCGATCGTGGGTTTCCGTCCATTCATTTGATGCAATCGTTGTTCAACACTTTCGGCTTGTAGGACTGTTTTAGCAGGCGGCACATTTCCTGGGCCTCTGATCAAGGGATATAAAGTTAGTTCGCCCATTTCGGGGGGTTCTTCCTTTTAACCGTTTCACAGGGAAGCCGCTTCATCCTCAACGTGGAGGTAGTTTTGTTCAGCATCGCGAAGATACATTTGGAATGACACGAGACCGACAGGACAAACTCACAGATAATACTATGCTGCGATCGACGAGCATCCACTGGCACGGCTTCTTCCAGAAGAACACCAGTTGGGCTGATGGACCCTCCTTTGTAACGCGTAAACTCCGCCTACTTCATTAACGCTTGCCTTGTCTAACGCATTGCTATCCAGAGTGCCCTATAGCTGCTAATCATTCTTTTGTGTACGACTTCCAAGCCCCAGGACAGGCGGGTACCTACTGGTACCACAGTCATCTGTGTTCGTGTCTGCTTGGTTCGATGTATTCTCTATACTGAATTCATAAACAGCAACCCAGTACTGCGACGGTCTTCGTGGCCCCTTCGTCGGTTCGTATTTGCATTTTGCGATTTTTGGCCAAGTCTCATTTCCCAACGAACAGTTTACGACCCCTATGACCCTCAGCGGCATCGTACGTGCTGATAGTTCAACTTTTTGGTCACTATAATAACAAAGAAACTTTCAACAGTGTATGACGTCGATAATGGTAATCCGCGAAATTTCTTCCGAGAAATTCTGGCCGGAAGCTGACTCTTTGCAGAACAAACCGTGCTGACGCTCGCGGATTGGTATCATTTTGTCGCTCCGAGGTACGTTGTTGCTTCTCTTTGTCGACAGCTGCCAAAAACTAGCACAGCGCTCCGGCCGTCCCCGCTGCCAACTCGACTCTGATCAATGGACTTGGACGATACAAAGGCGGAGTGAGTTTCTTAGCACTATGATTCTTCAACCATGCTAACGAAATTCACCCAGCCTGCTTCCCCGCTCGCTGTCATCAGCGTCAAAAAGGGAACTCGCTATCGGTTCAGACTTGTGGCGATCAGTTGCGACCCTAATTATATCTTCAGGTGGGAATTTCTTCCCCATTGCAACTACGTGAACCTAGTAGTTACCTCATTTTTCTCAGCATCGATGGCCACAGCATGACAATCATCGAGGTACGAGAGAATCTGTTCCCGCTTGAGCTTATCTCATTTACTTTCGTAGGTCGACGGTGTCAACCACAAGCCTCTGACGGTGGATTCGCTGCAGATATTCGGTGCGCGCCATCTCCACCATTGTTACTCTACTGCAATACTGATATGATTGTTTCAGCCGGACAACGCTACTCGTTCGTACTGCACGCGAATCAGAAAGTCGGCAACTACTGGGTTCGTGCGAATCCCAATCTTGGGATTACCGGGTTTGACGGAGGAATCAACTCCGCTATCCTTCGCTATGTGGGTGCGCCCAAAGTAGAACCAAAGACCAACTCCACCGGAACAACGCCTCTCGTTGAGACGGCGCTCCACCCTCTCGTTCACATCCCCGTCCCAGGGAAGCCATATCCTGGCGGCGCGGACGTCACTCTCAATCTGCTCATCGCTTTGAACTTTACAACCTTTAGATTCACGATTAATGGCGCTGTATGTGTCCTCAGGTGTTTTCTTTTACCCTTGCATGCTGAATAGATTTCAGTCCTTCGTCCCACCAACTGCCCCTGTTCTGCTCCAAGTACTCAGCGGAGCACAAGCCGCTCAGGATCTCCTCCCGCCGGGAAGCGTGTACACCCTGCCTCCCAACAAGGTGATCGAGATCAGCATACCTGGCGGCGCGCCCGGTGCTCCTGTGCGTAGCAGAATTTTCTTCAATGACTTTAAACGCTAACATAAATTCAGCACCCGTTCCATCTTCACGGGGTATGTCGAGCACAGTCCATTCATCTGTCTTGGGCATTCTAGCTAACTGGAGCCCAGCATAATTTCCATGTAATCCGCAGTGCGGGTAACGCCACCTACAACTTCGACAATCCTGTTCGTCTTTTTGGAACGTGTCGTGCCTATGCCCTGACTAACTTGAATAAATCCCCAGGTCATCCGCGACGTTGTGTCGACAGGTCCTTCGACTACGGACAACACCACCTTCAGATTCGTCACCGACAACGCCGGTCCTTGTATGTTTCTTATACAATGCGTTTAATAGGCGCCGAACTAATTGGTGCACCTCCAGGGTTCTTGCATTGCCACATCGACTGGCATTTAGATATGTGAGCATCGCTTAAAACTCTTCCACCGTTGGTTACTGACACTATTTCAGCGGTCTGGCCGTGGTCCTCGCCGAAGACACGCGCACTCTGAAGAAGGAGAAGGTCCCCGCGGCGTGGGACAAGCTTTGCCCCATATACGACGGCCTCAAGCCCGACCAGCTCTGATCACGATGATCATGATACATTCTCTACTCAACTCAACATCAACTGTACAATAGAGCCGGACATATTCTGGATATACTTACATACTACACATACTCGAAGCAAGACGGAAATATTTTGGGCGTCTTGGGTAATTCACGAATTTCGAGAGGATGTACCTATTAATTCGCTATTTATATAATAAATCAACTCATATCATCTCGCATTGGCCCCAAGAATTCTAAACCGCAGTAACCACACGAAGTAGAGCACACAAACGATGTTCAGAGACAGAAAATTTTCATTCAACGAGTAACAGCAAGTCGGGATAACGAGACAGTGTATGGTTATGGTACGAGACAGTGCATATATGAGTCGAAGGTGCGAAACCGAGCGAAAGCCTGATGATAGCGGATGCAGAAAAAAAATCGTTCCATCATTCGGAAAAGGCGAAAAAAGTATCTGACGAGACAGTAGTAAGCGGTCACTGGCGAGCAGGATTTCAAAAGTGTTCACGTACCCAGAATTCTCTGCCGCGTGTTAACGCGTCCATGGACCAACCTCGATCCGCATTCCCTTGTCCTTCAGCTTCGAAATGCATTCCAAAACTTTGCCATCCAATTCTACGAGCGGCAGCAGCCGGAAGTCGAAATCCACAAGCTGAGCAATCCCAGACTTCGCTTCCCACCTCGAGGTAAGAGCATCGACGAAAATTGCAGTAAAATGATCCTTCCAAGACATGCTAAAAAGTGTCAAGTGGAGTTTGCGAAGGTGAGGGAGAAACGTGGTAGACTCGTTGAGTAAGCGGAGGATATCGAAGATGGTAGCCGCCTGGGTGCGAGGCGGAGATCGAGGGAAGTCAGAGTAGGCATCGCGCCGAGGATTGCGGTCATAGACCATCCGGAAGGGAGAGGGCACTGAATCTAGCGCTGAAGCTTTGAATGGCTGAGGCTCTCTTTATGAATGACAGAAAAGGTGCATCGTTGAATCCGCGAAATATGGAGGGAAGGCTCAAGGATCGAAGAGCGGGGAGAGTGAGCGAGTCGAGGAGTAGGTTGGTGTCAAAATCGCCATAGTTGTCGAGGGTGAGGTCTTGGAGATCGGTGAGCAGAAGCTGCGTGGTGGCAGGGGAGCGAAGGAAGCCATCGCTGATGCGGTTGAATTCACATCGAACGAGTTTCGGAGCGAGAGAAAGCAAATTGAGGCACTCGGCGGGAGTGAAATTGTCGCCGCAGAACGAGGTCAAATTTCCCCAATGGTCGGTGAATACTGACGACGACGGGCAGCCACAGCGGTGGAGGAAGAATGAACCCGTGCAGTGGTGATTGGGAAGCACTAAGCGGAGGGATAATGGCACGCTACCAGCGCGGCGCAGCCACTCACGCACGAGAAGATTGAGCCCCCCAATCCAGCCCCAAAAGTCAATTCCCAAGGCGGCCCACAGCCTGGGATTGCTATATGCTATATTCCTCCACTTCTGACAAATTTGACCCAAAAGCATCGGCGCTACCTTCCCGTCCGGCTGACCTGGCTTGACCGGAAGACAGTGAAGGAAAATCTCGGATGTGACTTCGACGGGGAGAGTGAGAATCGGATAAATGACGCGGCCAAGAGACTCCTTTATAGTTATCTTCTCGTTCATCAACTGTCGTTGTCGCTCCGGCTTCAGTCTACCACTGGCGCGTCGATTTGGAGGAGGATTTTCGATTTGTAGCAACTGAGACTCGATGTAGGAAAGACGGAGACGAAGGCGAGCGTTTGAGAGCTTCATATCGATGGAGACGCGTCCAAGACGGAGATGGAGAGAGGAGAGCTGTGTTTGTTTATGTTAGGACCAGACACGATCCCGTGACATATTACGGAACCCACCTTTTTAGGAAATTCCGAATGGGTACAAATTCGTGGTCTATGTAACGCTACGGAGCGCGACGGCGATGTCGGACAGCGAATAGATGCAGATTACACGATACAGCGGAGAGATGTGCGGTAGATAGCAAATGAGGGTAAAGAGTGAGCGTAAACAACGCAAAGTCCGAGTGCTTAGTCCATAAGAGTCACTAAACATTTTTACATACTAAAACCCGACGAAATTTCTACTTTTAAGGGATCTCATTAGATGGCGCGGAATTAGGGTAGGATTATCATAGAGCAGTGTCCGGTGTCGTCGTCCCGATGGCGCCGTAATGCGCCTGGCTGGCTGTCGAGAGCTCTGTCGCGAATAGGACATAGGGTTCATGTCGCCAAGGTCAGTGGTAGAAGCTGCGCGCGAGTGGGACACGAAAGCCGCGGCCACTTCGGGGCCATAGTCTTCTGCGAGCTGCCTGGAAAGATGTCAGCGAGAAGCATGGGTGAAGCGAGACAGGGGGACGCACGCAGCATAGTTGTCCATGATGACGGCGACGGCGTCCGCGTTGAGGCGGTATGCCTTGGGCATCATGCCCTTTCCGAAGCGGTACGTGACGTGGTTGGAGCAGAGCAGGGCCGCCACGATCACGGCTATGTGGAACGCGGCCAGCGAAAAACAGTGATATACCACCGCCGGAGGACGACCGCCTCGTAGTTCAAGTACGGGACCTTGCAACCTGGGAGGATCGAGCGGGCGTAGCAGGTGGCACTGATGCTCGCCTCGATGAATGGGTTGAAGTAGCCGCAGCAGCCAAGGGCGTTCTGGATCCGCCGCCGCTCGTCGATGTCGAATAACTCGGACCACGCAAAATTGAGCTTGCCCGGGAGATTGAGGTCCTGCCGGCGGTAGGTGAGATAGCCGGGGACCACTAGGAACGCGAAGGAGAACCATAGGAAGAAGCAGTAGAAGGCGAGGAATGAACGGTTATTGAGCATGACACCAGCCCAGCCGAAGACTGAGGTGAAAACGGCTACCGCCGCTGCGAGAGTAGAAAAATGAGCTCCGTCCGGTTGGCCACACGAATGACGTCCGCCTTCTCCAATATATCGAGCCAGAGTAGTAGGCAGCCGACCAGGCCAGCTAGGGCGATACCGTATACTGTGGATCGTGAGTAGAGGGCCGGAGAAGAAGGTAGCCGGTGCTCACCGCCGCATTGAAGAGGAAAAGCACCCATTTGAATCGTGTCCACCTTGAGCGCATGTCTGAGCGGTCGAGCCAGCCCTTCCGTTCCGCTGAAGGGTTAAGATCGTCTCTGTCGTCTGGCATGCGCGCCTCTCCTTTCCTGAAGGCGTCAACTCCTCCACCCCGGGCCATGGAAGGCACCGTAACGTCCTTCCGCGGCCGTCGTCTTCGAGCGCCTCCAACGGCCAAGGCGTCTGAGAATTTCGACGGAACGTAGTTTAGCGATAGTGAGGCTCTTTCCGGGTTGGCGTTAATCCCGAAGGGTGAAGCAGCCCGCAACGATCCCTCACGCGGATTGAGACCGAAAGGTGACGTGGCCCCAATCGATCCGTCGCCCGGACCAAGCAGCGACGACGCTCCTCCAAACGATACGCTCCGCGTGCGAGACATGGTGGCGCTCCTTGGCCGAGGTATCGGTGCATCGTACATCGTAGTGGGATCAAAATCCTCAGGGGCAACCCAGCTCAAGAGCTGAGAGCTGTTTCGCGAATGGATACCGGGGCGCAAGGGTGAAGGCCCCGAAGAAGAAGGCGACGGCCTGTACGATGATGTGAGTCAGCATTGAGATAAACGAAGGCTGGCACAGACGAGTGGCTCGCAGACATCTGTAGGGAAGACTATAAGTACATTAACGCCCGTCGAAGTCGGTTTTCATACCAAAGGCATCGTGCTGCTGCTACTTGAGATATCGCGGCTATAGCTAGGTCCATGGCGGGAAGAAGAAGACGAAGAAGCCATTAAAGGAAGGTGAGGCCCAAGGTGTCCAGAGTGAGAAACTGAAGTTATTTGGGTGTGCCGGAGGCACAGAGCCCGTCACTGCAGGGGAGAATTTCCCGAAAACGCGGGAAAAGTGAGGTCAACGTGATCGGGTTTCAGGGCTAAAATAGGCGCCAAGACCAAGCCTAAACACAGCCTTTGAATGTGCTCAGCCCAAAATTGCAGACGAGTGAAGGTGGGGGCGATATTCGACTCACTAAGGTCCTCTTGTGGAGCAGAGCGGCTGGTAGAGCCCAGCCCGCGACGTCGAAAAGGGTCCCGATCAGCTCGTCATCATTGCACAGCCGATCGCTATCTCCAATTGAATGATGCGTTGCTTCAAAAATATCACAGGCGTTAGTTGGCAGGCGCTCAATAAATTTCGCTCAGAAACCGTCGCGTGAAGCGCTGCGAAAGTCGATAAAAGTTAGAGGCTATCCAGTCCGAAAGACTTCTGCTTGCAAACTCGGGTGGTACTGCAGGCATTTTATGAATGCGAATCTGATCGGTCAGGCAAGGCCGAAGATGTCACAGTTGCTTTAACGCCGTGAAGCTGTTCAAGCTTGTCGTTATGCGATTCAAGGTTACAAGGGCTTCGATGACTATCATTGAAATGAAGTGAAATATAGCGTCGACGGGAAGTATATTATACTGACGCTGGTGAAGCCAATAGGTTGACTTGAAGGCTTAAGATGCCCTGGTTCATAATCAGCACCGGTCTGCGCGTCTGCTTATCTGCCTTGGAGTCTTACGTTGAGTTATGATAGGCCAATGGGGCGCCTAGTCGCGTCGGAAAGGTTAACTGAACAAGGCATAAAACATATCAGTACTTCGATCCGAGTCTCCGAATGTCAAACTGACCCGAGCGTCTCAGAGGAGGATTCCCCCACTGTGGCCCGGGGCGCAGACAGTATCAGTTCCCGAGTCCCGACTGAGCTAGCTTCCCATTACGCCATTGCTTCATGTTGTGGTATGGATCAGGATAGCCCGTTCGAACACGAGAGTAAAGAGCAATCGCCGACAGAATCGCAAGCAAGAGGTGATAAATGCCAGCCGGCGCCATATATCGGTTCGGGGTTGTGGTACGAGACACCATTCATCCCAGACGAGGGAACTGCTTTATACTAGTTCGGTCAGTGATCGGCGTTGCTGGAGTGGATGGACGGCGTTCGGACATGGTCCTGCGGATAGTAACAGCAGTCCGCGTCGCCATGACCTTTGCGGTCCGTCGATGGATTGATATAGAAGGTGAAGCCTGGGCAGGAGTATCTGGGACGGCCAAGATACGCATATCGGTCACAGTTCGTGAAGCTTTTCAAACTTGTCGTTACACGATCAACAGGGACTGTTGACTATCATCGGAAAATATAGCGTCGACGAAAGGAGAATGAGGTATATACTGATAGGTGGTTCAGGGTTCAGCGCCGGTCTGCGCGGTCTGCGTATCATTACGTTGAGTGATGATAAGCTTAATGGGGGCGCCTAGTCGGCGTCGGACAGGTTAACTGAAAATGCATGAAAATATCGGTACTTGGATCTCACGAAGAAGCGCTCGGAGGTGTCAGTGGATTTGAGTGAAATTTACTGAACGTCGGCCTTGTACGCAGTATATGGATGGAAATCCGATGCATGACCAATACGAGTTAATGGAGACCAGAGCGGGCGATATTAATTTGACCGGAAAGAGGATATAGCACGGATCGGTGGTACGGGAATTATTTTCGACAAAAGGCCACGAAAATATATAAATGCGGTGCGTAGTCCCCTCAAGATGATCTGGAAGCGAAAAATCAGGCACATGCAAGATTTAGGGGAGTAAAATAGTCACTTTGCTTTCATAGCTTCTCGCTCTTCCTTCAGCGCGTCCTTCAGTTTTTGCACCTGGACGGTCACAGCAGTGTGCCCGCTTTGTGCGGCCGTTGTGCGATCCTGAAAGTCCTGCAAGAAGACCTCTAGGCGTTTTTGAGTGCTTTTGCTAGACAGCGACTTGCTCGAAAGCGCGTCTATGCGCAGGGGCGGGTGTAAAGGCGCGTCCATGTGGGTGGTTAAGAAAAGTTGATCGTAACGAGTGATGTGACTGTCACACTCTGTTCTTCCCCTATCATGGCCGAAAACGAACCTCTTCAAAAAGCGGAGAACCTGTGGTTTTCTACGGATATCGTGATATTGCGGGCTGGAACCCGCGTTTTTCGAGTTTTTGCCGCAATTTTGAAGGCCCAATCGTCCGTATTCGCGGATATGTTTACATTCCCCCAACCTCCCTCCGCTGACATGGAAACTATGGATGGATTCCCTGTCGTCGAGCTTCACGACCAACCAGAAGAGGTCGAGGTGTTTTTGAAAGCGATATTTGACTCCAGGTGAGCCTGGTATTATAAGAGACGGACTATTACTCAAACCAGAGCCAGTTTTTTCATGCCGCCGCCAGCAGAATTTCCGGTTTTGAACACCCTCGGGATTCTTCGTCTGTCCCATAAATACGATGTTCCTTATCTGCGTCGCCGTGCGCTCGAACACCTAGCGCGCATTTGTCCCACACGTCTGTCGGAATACGACACCCGAGGGGACAATACAAAATTGGAAGTCAATTTTTACGTTGAGCGTTTCATCACACTTTCAATCGCCTCTGAAGTTGGTGCATTATGGCTTCTTCCGGTGGTATATCATGATTTGTGCAAGCAAAGAGCGGATTTCGTCATGTCCGGGGCCTGGTGGAACGCCGTCGGAGAGAAGGAACTGATAGCTTGTCGTGTCGGGTACGCAGCGCAGATGCGACATCTTCCAAAAATCCTCAGCTTCCTGTCTGTCCCAAAGACGCCGAGGCAGAATGCGATGATTGGCCGGAATGCAATAGGGTTCGCCTCGAATATACTCACGACGAAGACATCTGGGCGACCGACATGTCGTGGCCCCTCGAAGCCTGGGCAGCGTATAGGTGGTCTGAATTGGAGTCCGCCGGATTGTGCGAGTACTGCATCACCGAAGCCAAAGCTCTTCACGCCGCAGCGAGACAGGAATTCTGGGATCAGCTCCCGCAGATGTTCGGCCTGCCGGAGTGGGAGGAGTTGGAGGAATTGAAACGGGTGGCATTTTCGACGTGATTACATTTCCCTGATCGCTTGTGCTTTTCCCTGTTAATCCCACTTGTGACCGGAATCGATGGTTGATTCTCTGACGATTTATTCTCGTGGACTCTCGGCCGCCAACTATTGAGAAGGCCTCTTCTCTCGCCAATCATGTCCTAGCGGCGCTGGGTCTTCAGCGTTCCGATGATCGCGATTCTACCAAGCCAATGAGACTGTTTCCCTACTGCCTCTGCCAATGCGACGGTGCGGAGAAGAGCCTTCGATGCGTGTTCCCTAACGACAAATTTGGATCGAAACATGATCCTTGTATCCTGCCATTGTGGATATCATCGTGAAGGGTTCCCTTGCTTATTTTCTGTAGCGCTGGTCCAGCAATGACTGGATCTGACCTCGATTTCAATGACAGACAAGCCAAATGATCAGTACCATTACCATTTGACATTTCATCCCGAATACATGCGAATCTCTCAACTAATGTTCACTCAGAAGACCGCACTTCTTACAACGCGAGACAAAGGTGAGAGTGATATTTACTATTGAGCAAGCTCTAAATGTTCTAGTATCGAGTGTTATGCAACTGGCTCTTGTAAGTGATCACTACCAATCTGTGTGAACTGCACGCATTACTTGACGGACGATGGGTACACCACGATCATTACTTGTTCAATATCCGATCAGTGTTTTGGGAGTTGTTCCTTGTTCAATGGAAGTACGTCTCTCTACTAGTAGGAGATATGTAACCATGCTAATTGCCCCCCCAGCAGGCTGAATGAAACGCTTCCGCTCTCCGGATTGTAACGCAAGGGTTGCGATCCAATAGTTCCCACACCTCAGGGAAACGATCTGTCAAACAGCTTCGTTCTCTCAGAACACTGATGAGGTTGCGCGCCACAGTGCCAGCCCCAGTCGCTTCGATTGATGCTGTGAGCCCACTTCGTATATATATTATACTTATCCCGTATCTGAGAGCACGTTCCTCGCAATGTCGTCGACGAATTTCGATCAGTGCATTGCCACCTTTAAGGCCAGCGACACACTCTGGCGTACAGGGGGCACTGATCTGAATGGAAACGTCGTGGCTAATCGTTCTCAAGTCGTGGGATGACATATGCTATGTGCGTTACACAATGTGGAACTACCCCAGAGGCTTTCAAATTCCCGGCATTCTCCACACAATTCAGCTCTTTCATGCTCCCGTTCTTAGCGCTTACAGCGCAATTGCCATTTGGCGCCCCCAATCACATCGACAATTTTTCGACCATCATGATGACCATCGGGTCTCCTACCCTGGCTATATTCTCCCTGATGATCACTGTTTTGAATTCTCGCTGGATCAAGTGGCGCTTTGAACGTATAGCATATCCGAACAGCAACCAGGCAGTAATTATTCTCGACAACTTGCAGCAGTCCCTCCTTCGAGTTCAAAAGACCAGTTTGGACGGTCAAATTCCCTTGCTAGCCTCGCAAATCGTGCTTCCGCAAAACGATCAATGGTGGCAACGTGGAGCGGCCACTTCGGGATTTACCCATACCTGGACGATGGCCAACATTGCCTCCGTCGGTTGGGCTATAATCGCCTATATTTTCACGATAGCTTCGATGTACACCAACGACATGATGGGAATGGGCCCAGCTGTGGTGTGCGCCTGGATTTGGTTACTCCCCGTTGTTGTTGGCTGGTTACAGACGTCGCCGAACTGCGACGAAGCGAAACTCAGGGCCAGCTCGCAGCCTTGAATGAAACACAGTACATTTGTCGACCCAGCGATGACCCAGCAGTGCCTCCGATAATTGCCCACGAAATTACGAACGAATGCGCCATAGAGGTCTGGCCGCCGCACCGTCAACCCGTGGCTCCACAAGGCAAGGAACATATTTGGGATTATACAACTATCGACTGAACTGACGAAAGTATAGATTCCGACACATCCGATGAATCCCGAAGCCCGCCGTTTTATAATTATGCGCGGATGTTTCCCTGGGCTCGTTCAGTTGAAGAAATTGCGCTTTCATTTGAAGCAGCCTCAATTCGAGCGAGCAAGCGCCTGACGGTTGATGGTTCTCCGTGGACACCTTCAAACGGTGCGACCTCTGTACTCCCAGCTAACAGAACTGGGAATGCGGAAGACGTCGCGAAATATATCCAGGCGGAAGGTGAACCACACCCGCAGTCTAAATGCTGGGCGCCTGGGGTGTGGCGTAGGGTCGTCTATTCGTCCGCTGTTGCCTGCGCGGTCCAATGGTCATGTACAGGTTCTGCAGTCCTGGCAGCCTGGATGACTCCCACCGTTGGTCTCGGGTGAGCAGTATGAATTATCCTTGTACACTGGCGGCTCAAACTTCGCCGTAGATGTTACAGCGGTTCATTCCTTCTTCATGGGGCTTTGTCCACAGTGTCCTTCACCTTAATTCTGGCCGGCGCTGTCATCCAACAGCGTCATCATTCTACCAACCCTCTCAGCTATCAACTTTCCCTTTCATCCCGCATATGGTATGTGAACCTATCCATTCTGTGCCGCAGAATCGGAAAGGTAGATCCAGTGTTAAGTTTCCCAATGCAGTCTATGCTTACCATGCCTGCAGATCATGGCATGGGTCAATGCATGCATGTTCATTGGACTCGACTTCCTAATGTTCACCAATATATTCAACAATTGCTTTTGCAGAAGCGCGGTTTTCGGACGTGGGGTCCACCATGCATTCATCGTGGTGTCAGTGGATTCTTCCATCTACGAAAATTGGTGGATTGCCTCCCTTTCTGTCGCGACCATGGCGGCATTGTTGCTTTGGATCGCTATCTTCGTCCTCAAGACACAGAACAAAATTTCTCCCTTTCCCGTTACAATTTGAGGAATAAAGTGTTTGACATTCTTCGTCATTTTTCAGGGTTAAAGACACTTGATTGAAAAGGGAAAAGAACAAGTGTGTATGTAAGGGTTCAAAAGACATAAATTATATATGGCACCCTTACACACTTGTTCTTTTTCCTTTTCAGAGTCCCGCTCTTTGCACCATTGTGACTGGAAGTTTTTCGACTTAGTAGCCGAAGTTTTAAGAATCCCTCTGTAAATTCAAAGCACGTAACAGCATTTATTTAGCGTGTTATATATTTTCGAATCTACCGATAGCTGGAGCCTGGCAAAAAAGCGGCGCGTCAGTTCGTGGGGGAGTTGCGCATTACGCGTACTTAATCAACTCTTCTCATCTGTGCGCCGAGGATATTATGTGATCCTAACAAGTGCCGAATAATTCTCTGGTATGGTCATGGTGGTTATAAGCAACGAATTAACGGAAAGCGTGACAGTCACGTGTCGTTACTCCACGCGCCTTGCCGTTTGCTACAATCCAGCCAGTGCCACTCTCGAACCATCGTTCACGATGGCCAGCATGCCTACAAACGAACTCCAAAAGCGGAGAAACTGTGGTTCTCCCCAGATGTTATGATCCTTCGGGCAACCTGCATCTTTCGTGTTTTCGTTGAAGGAAAACTTGAAGTCTGTATTCGCAGACATGTTTAGGTTCCCTCACCTTCCATCCTCAGACATGTAATCGATGTAATCGATGGAAGGATTCCCCGTGATTGTAGTTCGCGACGATCCGGAGGAGGTGGAAGTCTTTCTGAAGTCTCGGAGTGAGGCTTCTCTGTCGAGTCAGCGAATCACACTGAATGTTCTTTTCAGTTTCTTTATGCCACCTCCTGCGGAGAGTAAATGCGAGGACACCCTCGGCATCCTTTGTCCCCCACCCAAATACGACGTCCCTTATCTACGGTGCCGTGCGCTCGAGTACCTCACAAAGATCTATCCTACCGGTCTCTCTGCATACGACGGCCGTGGGGATAATACCACAATCTCAGGTCAGCAGAAGCGCTCGGTCGCAGGCTTGCGACCATCGAGACAGCGACGGAGGTTGGCGCATTGTGGCTGCTTCCTGTGGTTTATTACACATATGCATGCACCAGCTTTCGACGATCACTGAGGACCCGCGTTGGATGGTCCTTGGAGAGAATGAACGGAAAGCGTGTATCTCCGGTTACTCGGTGCAGAGGGGGAAACTCCTTCAAATGTCCAAATTTCTTTCTGTCGCCAAGGACGAAAAGACGATGACTGTGAAGACTGGACAAGGTGTAACAACCTTCGTCTTAAATTGAGCTTTGGCCTCAATGATAGCATTTCTTGTTCCACGATGTGGCCTCTCGATTACTGGACCGAGACTGCTTGGAAGGCGATGGGCAGGCTTGGCATTTGTGACCCTTGCGTGACAGAAGCCAAGGCTCTTTTCACCGACGCGAGAAGGAAATACTGGGATGAACTCCCAGCGATGTTTGGTTTACCTGGGTGGGAGAAATTGGAGGAGATGCGACAGGTGGCACTTCCCACATGATTGTATTTTGCGTTGTCATCTTGAAATTTTACTCTATAGCGCGAAACACTTTCTTCAGATGTTTGGAATTCAACCAAAGTCCATTTTCAACGAACTACAGTGTACACAAGCCACGATCCAATTCGCAAACCATTCGCTTCAAGGATCCAATCCTGTATCCACACTCAAAACTCTCAGCGTAGTACAATTAAACCCGTTCAATAATATATCGTATCATCGCCGTTTGGAACTCAGAGCACTCCACCAGCGGCCCCGGAAGCCCCACAAGAAATTCCCTCTTCGCACGCTGAGACGTGACGATATTCGCGAACTTCATGTCCGAAGTGATTCCAAGAAAGAGAAAGGCGGGCTCGAGCTCCTCCATTCCGTAGTCGGATAGGAGCGCCACGACGGAAGGCGGCACGGGCGAAGGCGGGGATGTGCTGAGCACGGGGCATTCATGTTTTGGCTGCACGTAATGTAGTTGACGAAAGAGAGAGAATATAGATTTGGGGGAGGCTGGGCTTACGGGTGCACTGGGTGTGGTTGAACTCTTACTGGTTTCATTTTCTCTCGGGGTCCGGGGGAGCCCTGCTGCGCGTGCGCTGAGGAAGCGGCGGATATGTAGGTGAACGGGCCAAATGCCATCGTATTTGCGCAGCGACGGCATCTTTTCACAAATCTGTGCCGGGGTCAGCAACGCTCAAGAGGACTCGTGTGGGCGGCAGTCTTACAGAGGTAACGAGCGCATCAAGTTTGTCATTCTTCTGTTCTTCGATCGGGATAGACATGCTGAGGTATCGCGGAATATTACGCTCGACTAGGTCCTGGAAAATGGTGAGCATAGATACAAGGGAGGGGAAATTGACATTACCACGAGCTCAAAATATTCCTCGTCGTCAACTATCTTCATATGTCTTTTGATATGTCCATATGTTGAGGTATGCAGCGCCATGAAATTCTCCAGCACCTCCGACGGGCGGGAATCACCATCAATTGAACCTTCCTTGCGCGTTCCTCGCATTCAAACAAATCCGCATTCTGGTACGTCTCCAGCATGTCGAGTATCTCGATTTTCTCGACGTACGTCATTTTCCCCGCGGACGCGAGCCCGTCAGGAATCCGCGTCTCCGGAGCGTGCTGAGGCGGAGGAGGCGCGGAAGTGGTGGTCGGCGACGACGCCGGCGAGGGCGAGGAGCGCAGGAGGTCCGCGCGGCCTTTGAAACATATCTGCAACCGGGCGGTCTCTGAGTTCGGGACGGGGGCTTCTTGCAGACCGCACAGGACGCAGGGGCCCCATTGCGGACGCGTCTTTGACTGCTGGATTGGTTGAGACCGAGCGCAGAACTGATGGCGAATGATGGCGACGAGGATGGTGCTGGGCGCGCGTCTTCGGTTGCGAGCAGCGAGGGGCGGAGCTAGTGGGAAACACGGGTGACGAGGACAGGGCTGACGAGCTGGAAGTTGAAGCCATCTGGCTTGAAGGAAACGACTGAGAATTTAACGCGTCAGCAGATGAAAAGGGGACGCGACGCGTAGGGTGGCGTACAGTTTTGTTACGAGTCTTGAAGCCCCTGGATTGCTTTGGGGTTCACGAAGCGCATTGGAACTTGTCATCCCAGTGGGAGGAAAAGACTGTGAATTGAATTGTTAGCACCTAAAAACGCGACGCGACGCGTAAAGTGATCCACATTTTCGTTACGAGACTCTGAAGACGCTGATTTATGCTTCGCTGAACTGGACGCGTTTGAACTCGTCGGATTTGAAGAAAAGGACTGAAGGATGAAGTCAATACTGACTCCGTTTGTGAAGTGGAATAACCCACGTTGTCTGCACGCGTCCCCGCAGACATTGATTTCCCGCTGGTAGCCTGTGCCTGCAACTGAGGCTGAGTCGGTGCCGACTTCCCGTGTCTTGGGCTATGGGCCGGGATATCGACTGTTTGTTGGTCGCGGTCAACCGATCCTAGGCGCATTTATTAGTCGTCGACATAGTTGACATGCAAGCCAACACACCTGTTCGTCCTCTTTATCCGAGGGGCGCTCCTTGCGCTTCTGGGAATTGGTATTACTTGGTTGAGTTATATTTGACGTTTGTTTCTGAGAATTGCTCTTCCTCTTCTGATTCATAGCGTGCCAATAGACGTATTTTGAATAATAGATATCAATAGGCCAGTATCCTTCGAACTCGTCGAGAGCAGGAAATCGACGGCGGCACTGAGGAAACCAAGTGGCGCGTCAAGTCCTCGTGACGGTGCCGCGCGTAAATTGACTTACATCGTTCACGAGTTTTTGCCATTTTGCCGGCTCCTGAGCCTGTCGGTCAGCATAAGTATCTAGGCCCAACCTAGGCGCCACCGTTTGAATGTGCTCCTACGTGGTTGGATCAGTAAGAGACGCAATGTCGCGGGGCGGCGGTGACTGCACCTTGAACTTTTGAAAGTCTTGTTCAGTCCATCCTGGCATGACCTTCAGTAGGTCTGTATTAGAACCGCTTTTAGTTTTTGAAGCACTCCAACGTGGCTTCGGGATGAGCGTGTTGGTGGCCATGGTGGTTGCGAATCAAGAGCGAATTCAACAGTTGAAGTGTGACATCACGTGTCGTTCCTCCACGCAGCTTGCCATTTGCCACTGTTCGTCAAGTCGTCAAGTATTTGTGGACATTTTACCTTTAACTTTGCGAGCCGCCCTGATACGGAAATGATAGGAATTACGGCGTCCGCGAAGATCAAACGGCGCTTTCTGTTCCAAAGGCGATCATTTTTGACTCTTGTCCTCAACGAATCACTGGCACGGTGTTTGCATAACAAAAAATCTGGGCAGCCTAGGCTTTACCTGGTCGGCATGAAGGATCCTTCTCTCGATTTCCTCATGCCAGCTTGAACGACCTATCCTATTATCTCTCCGTTCCATTGCTGTGGGATCTCTCCGTTCCACTGCCGCGGGGTCTCGCCATTTCTAAGTCGGAAGCTTAAAGCTTAAAGGTCGATGTATCGTGGCTCTTCGCAGTAGCTACAACGTATGAAACTACTAATACAAGCTTGCCTGTCCCCGACGAATCACTGGCCTGGCACGCTGGTCTGCATAACAGAAAATCTGGGCAACCTAGGCTTTCCCTTGTCGGCATGAATTCCTTCCTCTCTCAGTTTCTTCATTCTACCTTCCGTGAAGACTAAAATCGACGCCATCCTGCGTCTGGAGCACAAATACTACGTGTCTTATTACACCGCCGTACGCTCGAGCTATCTATCTTATTGTACAAGTCTCTCTGCGTACCGCCGCCGGGATTCCGCCAGTTTATCGCCGTCGGCTGAAACGAGACTCGAGCGTAGGCGAGTCTGAGGCGAGTTCAATGATGTTTGTTTGAGAGAGTGAAGCACTTGGTACAATCGAGACAGCACCGGAGGTCGGTGCGTTGGAGCTCGTCCGTGTGGCTCACTGTGACGTATGAAACCGCCAGCTTTCGACCATCTCTCTATTTCCGAGTCTGCCTGGCATCAAATGAACGGAGGGCAGCTCTCGTCAGTTACCCGCCGCAAATACGGCTCGGGTCTCCAAATTTATCTCCGTCACAAAGGACCCTGAAGACTGGACGAAGTCCGAGCGCAATCAACATCGTCTTCGGCTGAGGTTTAAATTTGTTTTCCCGGAATCACTGATAATATTAACTTGACTTCTTCCTCGACTGTTGAGTGGGTGATCGACAGGGTTGGAATGTTATGTGTGTCCCTTGCCTGGGCCTGATAGGAATGAAACCGGTTCGGCATGATTTCTCCCTCGTTTCTCGTGTTCCTTGTATACTCTGATACTCCCAACAATTTAAACTGCGACGGTTGAACGGATTTCTTTCGTCTTTCCTTCTAAGGCTGCCTCAGTTGGGAGAGATCTTGCGCCCACACTAAATATATTTGTTCGAAGATAGTTCAACGAAATCAATCAGTCTGTTGCTTGACCGCCCCGGTCTAAAAATCAGGGTGATCATTATTGACTTCCCTGCGTTCGGTTAGCCGGTAGTTGCCGACGACGAAGTGAATCAACCAATCGCAGAGCCTTGAAAAAACTCGCCGCAAAACATCAGCCTCAGCCTTATTGCCTTGGAATTTACTGGGCAGCCAATTCCTGGCTGTTCGGCCAAGGGTGACTTGAACCCTTCCTTCTCTTTCTCTGCCGCACCAAATTTAACGCCAGGGTTGATGATCATCAGCAGTTCCGCTGAGTCTTCTGTTTCCATTTCTCTCCGTATAAATATCACACGGCTGTCCGTCCGAAGCCTATCGAGCCGCACTTTTAGACTTTTGGACCCAGGACTTTGAGAGCGCCGGTCAAAGCGTCAAATCGGCGCTCAAGGGTCAAATAAGGGGAACTTCCGCAATTGAAGCGTCTCCAAGTCTGGTCTTTTCTCGGTCTGCTTTCTTCCGAGTTATTCATTCGTCTGTTATCGAGGCAGGGGGTTGGAATTGCAATATATTTGTTTTATTTTATTTTCCCGTGCACCTTGAACCAAAAGTCGCACCATTATCCCGCTAGAACTCAAAAACCGAAGTATCCACGGTCGATTTATTTTTACTTTGGTTCTCCCACCATCAGCCAGCGGTCCGTGCCCCTATCTGCATGGGAATATGTTCAAAGCCATCACGTGACGGTCAATCGTACCACTTTCGAAGTAGAAAAAGAGAGAATCGTGGTCTGAGAAAATATTTGCGTTCTGCACTTTCTCCTTCCCTCTCACCGCAACCACTATGGGGATCTCTACATGGCTGCTTATGATGATAACCCACCCGCTCGAGTTCCGCACCCTCGTGCAATACGCCATCTACCATGAAAAAAAGCGCGATATCACTTCACCTAAGGAGTATCCGACCTCGGGATGGGATAGGCCGGCCATGCGAAGGTCCTGGGAGTTCCTCGACCTCACTAGCAGGAGCTTTTCCAGCGTGATCAAGGAGCTAGACGACGATTTGGCACGGGTGGTACGTTTTTTCGTGTGAAAAGAATTCGCGGAAAAGAAATTAACGTTCTTGCAGGTGTGCATATTCTATCTCGTCCTGCGTGCTCTCGATACTGTCGAAGACGACATGACCCTGGCTTCCGAGGTGAAGCAGCCTTTGCTACGGAACTGGCACAAACGGAGCATGGAACCTGGCTTCAATTTCAGCGACTCTGGGCCGAACGAAAAGGACCGGCAGCTGCTGGTCGAGTACCAGGTTGTGATTGAAGAGCTCCGTCTCCTCCAGCCGGAATACCGCGACATCATCCTGTCCATCACCGAGAAAATGGGAACGGGGATGGCCGACTTTGTGTTACGCGCCGAGAAGGAGAAGGAGGCGGGCTGGCTCGAGACGATCGCGGACTATGACCTGTACTGCCACTACGTCGCGGGACTCGTCGGCGAGGGTCTCTCGCAGCTCTTCTCCGCCTCGGGCAAGGAGGCCCCGCACCTCGGCACCCAGATCGAGCTCTCCAACTCCATGGGCCTCCTCCTCCAAAAGACCAACATCACGCGCGACTTCCGCGAGGACGTCGACGACAAGCGCTACTTCTGGCCGCGCGAGATCTGGGCCGGCGAGAAGTACGGCGGCATGTTCAAGAGCCAGGACGACATGAACCCGCCGCTGCCGTTCAAGAAGGGCATGGCGTGGCCCGCGCAGGACCGCGCGATGTGGGTACTCAGCGCGATGGTGCTCGACGGCCTGCGCCACGCGACCGACGCGCTCGACTACCTCCGTATGCTCAAGAACCAGAGCATCTTCAATTTCGTCGCGATCCCCGCGACGATGGCCATCGCGACCCTCGAGCTGTGCTTCATGAACCCGAAGCTGTTCGCGGAGAACATCAAGATCCGCAAGGCGGTCGCGGCGGGGGTGAGTTTTTTCGCGTTTCCTTTAATATTAATCTTAACACGTCGGTTTGCAGCTTATAATGCGCTCGACGAACCCGCGCGAGGTATCCTTGATCTTCCGGGAATACGCGCGCAAGATCCACGCCAAAGCCCTCCCCCGGGACCCCAACTTCATCGGCATCAGCGTCGCCTGCGGCAAGGTCTGTCTCCCTCTCTTTCTCCCACATCGTCCCTCACTGACCTCCCTACTTACAGATCGAAGCCTGGTGCGAACACTACTACCCCTCCTTCGTCTCCATCACCGCCGCGCCCTCCGCCGCCACGGGCACCTCCTCCCTCTCGCAGGCCATCGACCCCAACGACGCACGCGGCCGCACCTTCCTGCTCGCGGAGAAGGTCGACCACGAGCGCGCGTCGAAGCTGCGCGTGGAGGCGATGCGCGCGGAGATTGCTAGCGGGAAGCGGACGGCACCACCGGCGAGTGACGGCGCGGTGTGGGAGCTCGTGATGTACCTCGGCGGCGGGGCGCTGGTGCTGCTCGGCGTGATTGGGGCGGTGGTATATTTGATCATGCAGTTCTCAGATTAGGCTGGCGCGAGCGGGGGAACGGGCGAACGGACGCGGTTTGAACTTAGAGAGGCGCGACAGTGCGATGTATGTGTGGGTGTCGGCGAGCAGGAATGCGGGTGCCTGGAGGACACGGCCGCATACGTATCGCAGAAAATTCATGCTGTACATTATTTTTGCCTTGCTCTGGTACATATAGTTATTCATTTGGATCCTTGTTATCACGTTTGCAATACTATTACCTGCCGTGGACTATGGTACATTTGTGTGTGAGTAAGAAACAGTCCGTGCTAGCAGTGTCCTTCAGATGTATGGATTCTTCTCTACCACCGGCCTCGTGTCTACTCGGCTACGTCGACGATAGAGTCGGTGGACAGAGCGAGCAGCACCGTCTACACGCCCTCCCCAATCATCCGCGCGGGGTTCTCGACCCATGCGCGCCAGGACTCCACAAACGAAGCCAGCTCCGCCCCTTCCACAACCCGATGGTCCGCCGTCCACGAAATCGGCAGCTTCAGCCTCCTCGCCCCGCGCATCCCCTCCCCCTCTCCCCTCCTCTTCTCCCAATCCGCGTCCGACCCCCAATACCGGTCCGACACATCCCACACCCACTCCGCACGCCCCAGCGCGACGATCGCGACGCCCCCGCCGGGCACGAGCACCGGCGCCGCGCCCGTGCCCCGCCCCGTTGCGCCCACGTTGCTCACGCTCAGCGTCCCTCCGCGCGGGCCGAGGTGCGCGGCGGTGAGCCCGGAAGGGACACGCCGGCCCAGCGCGGCGAGGTGCGCGAGGTCCGACGCGAGGGCGAAGACGGAGCGCGTGTCGGTGGCGCGGAGGAGGGGCGTGTAGAGCCCGGTGGGCGTGGCGAGCGCGAGGGCGATGTCGGCGTGCGGGCGGATGGTGAGGGTTGGTTTGGCGTTCGCAGGGGAGAAGGACGAGGCAGAAGGAGAGGGCGTGATGGAGGCGCGGAAGAGGGGCCAGTCCATCATCGTGCGCGCGAGGGTCTTGAGGAGGAAGGGGAGGTATGTGAGGCGCGTGTAGCGCGCGGTGTCGGGTAAGTCCGGGGCCGCGGGGACGCCGAGCGCGTGCGCGGGGTCGAAGGGCGGCGGCGTGCTAGATGGGGGGAGATAGTGTGTGGGGATGTGCGCGTTGAGGACTGGCAGGAGCGCGTGTAGCTCGGTGATGTCGAGCGTCGTGGAGTAACCGAAGTGGGGGATTTCGAGACTCTGCGAAGAATACCCCATGGGTGAGATGCGATTGCGGGTAGGATACGAAAATAAATACCTTGACCATGGCACGCCACATCGCGTGCCGCGTGCGGCCGAGCTCGACGATGAGATCTTCCCCCGACTGCGTGGGTGCAGTCGTCGGCGTGGACGATGAGCCGGAGAGGAATGCCTCGACATCGGCCTTTTCCACCCGGCCATTCTTTCCGCTCCCTGGCGCGAGCAGACCGAGGTCAACGCCCTGCGTTCGCGCAAAGTGCCGTACAGACGGTGTCGCAAGGACACTGCTGCTATCTGCACCCTTCTCCGGCGTGAACGACGGGTCCATCGGGTGACGTCGGCGTTGAGCTGATGCAGGTTCCGACACCGCCGTCTCAGGCGCTTCCTTCGCCTCTTCCGCACGCGGCGCTGGTACTGGCGGCTCTTCCTTCGCACTCGGCTCCTCCTTTGCACCCTCAACCGCCTCTTCCTCGACCTCAATCAGACAAAGCCCCTGCCCAACCTTGGCGACCTGCCCTTCCTGCACGAGCAGTTCCTTCACCACGCCGTCGAACGGGCTGGTGATCTCCACGCTCGCCTTGTCGCTCTGGACCTCACACAGGGGGTCGAACGCGCCAATGGTGGCGCGCGGCGCGACACTCCAGCGAATAAGCTCGCATTCGGTGATCCCCTCGCCGATGTCTGCGAGCTTGAAGGTGTGTACCACCGTGCGCGAGGCCCAGCGCTGGTGCGAGGTGTGCAAGCGCCCGAGAAGACGCGGGGAGTGACGGAGGCCACGAAAGAACATGGTAGTAAGAGTGTAGACCCCCAAAAAGGTCTCTTTTCGGTAATACTGGCTCCTGGAGGACTACTAGCTCCTGGAATGCCAATGTGTCGAAAGCAAAAGCCCAAGGATATTACGAGTTGTAGAGCTCAAGGTACCAAGGGCGAACCGGGATTTTCTGGTCAGCTAGCCGTAGAAAAGACGATCAAAGTGGTAGAAAGCAAGAAGAGAAAACCAGAAGAGAACGAGAGGAACGGATCTTAGCCATGGGTGACAGCGGCGTCACGATGTCACAGTTTCGGATGCGTCGCTTTGACCTGCGGTCATACTTACGAGCATCTCAGGCTCCAAAAAAGTGCCAGAACTTGTTTATGTAAAGAAATTTATTCTGCTCAGCCAGCAACAATAAACGAGAGTTGCCTGATAACCTATTATTTAATTATTTAATTTTGAGTCTCGTGCTCAACCCAACATGAACAAATTCAAGTGTTGAATTCGCTCTTTGTTTACAACCACCACCATGTCCATCCCGAACCCTCGCTGGAGTGCTTCAAAAACTAAAACCGGTTCTAATCCAGACCTACTGAAGGTCATGCCCGGATGGACTGAACAGGACTTTCAAAAGTTCAGGGTGCAGTCACCGCCGCACCGCGACGTCGCGTCTCTTACTGATCCAACCACGTAGGAGCACATTCAAACGGTGGCGCCTAGGTTGGGCCTAGATACTTATGCTGACCGACAGGCTCAGGAGCCTGCAAAATGGCAAAAACTCGTGAGCGATGTAAGTCTGTTTACGCGCAGCACCGTCGCGAAGACTTGACGCGCCGCATGGTTTCCTCAGTGCCGCCGTCAGTTTCCGACCCTGGATAAATTCGAAGGATATTGGCCTATTGATATCTATTATTCAAAATACGTGTACTGGCGTGTGCAGAGAAGGAAGGGCAAATCTCAGAAACATGCGTCTGATTCTCAGCCCCAGAATTCCAACTCCCAGAAACGAAAGGACCACGACTCAAGAAAGGATAATGAACAGGTATGGCTTTTCATGTTAGTTGTGTCGTTGCTGAGCAAATGCTTTCAGGGTCGCTCGACCGCGACCAACGCCGCCCGAGCACCGACTCAGACTCAGGCTACCAGCAAAAAATCAATGTCTGCGGGGACCCGTGCGGAGAACGTGAGTTATTCTTTCCACTTCAAGAACTACGCTGATTTTACACCTGCAGTCCTTCTCCTCGAGTTCAAACGCCTCAACAATGAGTTCAAACGCGTCCAATGCAACTAAAAGCAATCCAGGGTACTCGAGACCCCGGAACGAAAATGTATGTCAACACCACGCTTCACGTCGCTTTTTTATCCGCCAACATGTTCAATTCGCAGCCTTTCCCTCCGAATCAGAAGACAAGTTCCACCGCGTTTCGCGCCGTCAAACTTGAAAGTAATGCTGGGGTGTCAGGACCCCGCAAAGAAAACGTACGCTACCATACGCGTCGCCAGCGCGCATGATGGCTGACCCATTCACTTCGCAGTCTTTCCCATCGAGCCAGATGAACTCAAGTTTCACTTCGTCCGCGCTGTCCTCGTCGCCCGTCTTTCCCACCAGCTCGGCCCCACGCTGCTCGCAGCCGAAGACGCGCCTGTCTGCGCCATCCTCGTCGCCCCCCTTCCCCGCCAGCTCAGCTCTTCGCTCTCAACCCGCTGCGCAATTAAAGACGCGTCCGCAATGGGGCCCTTGCGTCCTGTGCGGCCTCCAAGAAGCTCCCGTTCCCCCGTCAGAGACCGCCCACTTGCACGAATGCTTCAAAAGCCGGGCGGACCTCCTCCGTCTCCTGGCCCTCGCCGGCGTCGTCGCCGACCACCACTTCCGCGCCCTCCTCCGCCTCAGCGCGGCCCGAAGAGGCGGATTCCTGGACAGGCTCGCGTCCGCGGGGAAATTGACGTACTTCGAGAAAGTCGTGATACTTGACGTGCTGAAGACGCACATAGACAACAATGCGGATTCGTATGAAAACGGGGAACGCGCGAGGAAGGTTCATTTGACCGCGATTCCCCGGCCGCCGGAGGGGTTGGAGAATCTGATGGCGATGCACACCTCGAGATATGCACATGTGAAGAGACACTTGAAGATCGTGGACGATGAGGAGTACTTCGAGGTCGTGGTAACGCCAATTTCCCCTACTTTGTATTACTATTGTGCTCACCATTTCGCAGGACCTGGTCGAACGTAACATTCCCAAATATCTGGACATGTCTATCCCGATCGAAGAACAGGACGATGACAAGTTTGATGCGCTCGTTACCTCTGTAAGATTGCCGCCCACACGAGTCCTCTTGAGCCATGCTCACCCCGGCACAGATTTGTGAAAAGATGCCGTCGGTGCGAAAATATGACGACTGTTGGCCAATATATCTACATATCCGCCGCTTCCTCAGCGCGCGTGCGGCAGGGCTCCCCCGGACCCCGAGAGAAAATGAACCCAGTGGCTCAACTACACCCAGCACACCCGTAAGCCCCGCCTCCCCCAATATCTATCTCCTCATTGGTTAATTACATTACATGCAGCCAAAACATGAATGCCCCGTGCTCAGCGTGTCCCCGTCTTCGCCCGTGCCGCCCTCCGTCGTGGCGCTCCTGTCGGACTACGGCATGGAGGAGCTCGGGCCAGCGTTCCTCTTTCTTGGGATCACCTCGGACGCGGAGTTCGCGGATCTCGTCACGACACCAAGCAGGAAGAGGGAATTCCTTGCGGGGCTTCCGGGGCCGTTGGTGGAGTGTTCGGAATTCCAGGCGACGATGATTAGATATATCGTTGAACGGGTTTGATTCAAGTCGGAAGTGAGATCTAGTAATAGTTTGAGTGCTATGTATATTGTATCAGGAGTTGGCAAATGAATCGTAAATTTCATCGATTCAGAGGTTGGATTGAGGGCAAGTCGAGAGCACGCATGTGAAAATTCATGTACTGTAAACATACAGCTAATTACAACGATAGTCTATGAGTTGAATCATTGAAAACGCATTTTTTACTCCGTCAAGCGAGAAGCAGTGGAACGCGACTCTAGAACATACGTCAAGAATAAACACGGAGTCGAGACGTCAACGTCAACATACCAATACCATTCGAACAAAGCCGGTTTACGCCACAGCAGTCTTCCGCATTTCTTCCAGAGTGCTCCAGTTCGGGAGATCGAACATATTAGGGAGTTTGTTCCAGAACAGGCGCAGCTCATCGTCGTGTATTTCCCTCGCTTCCTTCAAACACAGTTCGCATAGACCCTTTCCTTTCAGCATACACCAGTGATCCCCGTCCCATGCCTCAAGGACATCGGACTCGCCCACCCCCAACGCATGGTCCTGGATCGTGTCGAGCCGGGCTTTATTGCAGATCGTCCAGTTTTTACAGTGCGACCTTTCATTCTTCGATATGGAAAGGAAGGAGAGGATTGTTACAGATGGTTGCAATTGAGCCTTGTGCGAAAAGACTCGGAGGCACTTCTCTTTTTTCGATTCGCCCAGGAAATTCCAGGAGTCTCCGGCATTCAGGACGGCTTGGAGGCCAAAGCAGATCATGTTGTAATACGCATCCGGGAGTAACCACCATGCACCGACCTCTGCCGATACTTGGATCGTCTTTAGATGTGCATCGAGCAACGAACCCGTCTTGTACGATGCGGTTGATCTGTTCCAGTAATCCTCTAGACGGGTGACATACATAGTGCCCAATGCTCAAGAGCACGACTGCGGAGGAAATGCACGTCATATTTATGGGCCAGACGAAGCACTCCAATTATCACGTCGATGTGAGTCTTTTTCGGAGGAGGCATGAAAAAACTGAGATGAAGCGACTTCCCAGTCAATAGAATGACGAAGAAGAGTAGCAGCGATAGTGTACCTGGAGTCAAATATCGCCTTCAAAAAGACCTCCAGCTCTGCGGGATCGTCATGCATCTTAACCACCGGGACTCTGTCAAGTGTCTGGTCGTCTGCGGACTGGGGATCGGATGGCTGTGGAAACGAAAACATGTCGGCGAAAACAGGCGATTTCTCTCTCAAAATCGCCGTGAAGACACGGAAGATGCGGGCTCCGGCCTGGAGTATGACGAGATCAGAATGGAACCACAGCCCTTCCACCTTTTGAAGAGTTTGTCCCGTGGCAGAGTCTTTCATGAAAGGAAAAGGTTTCGTGTGGGTCCCGTATTGGAAGTTCGAAGCAAGCTCAGCGCTCCGGCCCGGTTAGCCGGCCATGATTGTGTTTTGCCACTACAAGCCGAATTGCCGACCTCTGCCGGATTCACACGGTTCGAGACTTGAATGCCAAGAAACAACTTATGCCTTTACTGTATCAGCGCATGGTGTTTTCTGGGGAAATCATGCCAGGCACAATCTGCCTATTAAAATTCTCGTGTTATAATATAGCGCCGCCCGGACCTCACGCATCTCGGATATTCAAGCTTGATTTTACAAGGTGCAAGCCTTCGACTTGCTCCGCGTTGAATTCCCTCCATGCAATTTAGTCACTTACAGTAAGCTTGCAGGATTTCATCGTAATTTGCCGGCCAAGCCACAGTGATGGACATCCTAGTCAGAACACCGCTTCTTGACCACTTCTCCTTTTGGATGGTCTAATCTTCTTCAATACAAGAGCGCGGTGGGGTGCTTCGCACCCCACCACTTCGGTTGAAATATGGACGGTGAAAACTTGAGCGCTTGCTATGGGAATATAACAGCTTGAGCGCTTGCTGTGGGAATATACAACAGCTTCTCAGCAGTTTATGCGGTGATCTTGGCACATATGGAGGTACGGCTTCAGACAGAGAGGCTTAATTTTATAATCAGCGCTTGCTATGGGAATATAACAGCTTGAGCGCTTGCTGTGGGAATATACAACAGCTTCTCAGCGGTATATGCGGAGATCTTGGCACATATGGAGATACAGCTTCAGACAGACAGAGAGCTTAATTTTATAAACAGAGTGAAACTTGAGCGCTTGCTATGGGAATATAACAGCTTGAGCGCTTGCTGTGGGAATACACAACAGCTTCTCAGCGGTTTATGCGGTGATCTTGGCACATATGGGGATACGGCTTCAGACAGACAGAGAGGCTTAATTTTATAAAGAGAGTGACGGGCTGCAACTCAAATGAGGCCAATTAAAAGATACCCAAAAATATCCTTTTCAAGTAAAATGGCCATTCGGAATTCGAAAATAAATTTGCCAGTGCTGGAAGTGATCCATGGGCCCACATTTCACCTATTTCCTTCATTTTTCAAGTGTTCGGGATCTTCGTAGCGCCGACCCAAATTTCTGTGTTAGAAGAAATGTAAGGCAGAAAAAAACAAGTACCATAATGCATATCAGCAGACCCTATCAGCTCTTGATCGAACATGGTTTCATAATTGTCTTATAATTTTAAATAAGCCAACCTGGCAGGAGGAGGAGAGGAGGAGGAGGATATATTACTGCGGTGGTCCCTATAAGGAACAAGCAGGTATTGTACCGACATACATGTCCAATGTATGCTACAATCATCCAATTTATGGGGAAGTGGTAGAGGAATGAACTTAGCAGAAGAATGAAGACAACTCCGACAAGTGTGTATGGGGAAATCTGGCTACCAAATATAGACAAACTACGAAAACAAAATCTCCCCGTGCATGCTGCAATAAGTGTTTCACCAATGCCACTAGACATCATTCCCATCGGGCATTTTCAGCCTTAATCCTCAATGCTGTTCTTGAGAGATGCAAACTTTGGGCAGGAGAAGTAGAAGTGCCTCCTGAGCAAGCCTATCATCAATGTGGGCAACATCCTTTGTCTGCAAACATCGTTCAAACAGGGGTCGAGCAGCCTTCCAATGTTCCAAGGCCTTGGAGGTCTCTCCTCTTGTGTTTGCTACATCTCCGAGACGCAGCATGCACTGAGCTCTGCTGTGATGGACATCCATGTGTGTGAATCCCTCTAGCGCCACAGTAAAAAGACTTTCAGCTGTATCCTCATCTTTTTTGGAAAGATACAAATCTCCGAGAAAGAGGAGGGCCCTGTGAAGTGCCAATTTCTGGTTCGATTTCTTTGCAAAGGCCAAATATACCACTGGCCAAACTGAGACCTGATGAATTTCAGTTTCATCCCATTGCCTGAAATCGGCGAGCCTGTCGAGGCAATAGGATACTGTCGCACAACCTCTGCTCCAGCTTGAACGGAGACAGTCACGAAGGAGAATACTGGCGGATCGTGTATTTTTCTCTCGAAGATTGAGATCTGCACCTATCATGATACACTGGATGACTCCACGAAGATTTTTAAAGCTGCTGAATATTGTTTTTGCTTTCTCCAGGGTTTGGTACACAGAATCCTCAGGTGCATCAATTTTCACATTGATCTCTGCAATGTTGAGGAGGGCAGATCCATAGACTTCCCCACCTTGATCCAGTGAAGTGTTCTCAGTTGTTTCCTTGTGAATTCTCCTTGCTTCAACATATTCAGACTTCAGCAGATGGACTTCTGCCTGGCTGAGTGTGCTATTGATATCAGTGTAGCCTCCAGACATCCCACAAATGCCTAGAATTTCCCTTGCTCTGTGGAGGAGAGCTATACTATGGCGGTAGTCACCAATATGTGTTGCACACAGTGCCTGAATATTGAGTGCTCTAGCTTCGTCATATAAATTTGCAGAACAAATGGCAAGTCGTCGGGCCTCTATGGCATAGGTCTGGGCTGCAGAACAATCTCCAATGATTGATTTTATGTGAGCAATGCTGATCATAGAACAGCATTGCTCATTGATATCTCCACACATCTTTGACAATGCCAGAGCCTTTTCGAGAAATTGAATTGTTTGAGGAACATCTGATTGGCAGGTGAAGTAATCAATTGCTGCTGCCTGATAGACTTGCCTGGTGCCATTGCTTCCTGTTAGAGAAAAGTGGTATAAATTGTGGAGGTCACTCACATTCAACAGCTGGATCATTGAACATTTGAAAATGAAATATAGCTTCAGCAATTTGTACTGCTGGAGCAACAATGGAATGATAGGTGTCTGCCATCAACAGAACTTCTGCGATGAACAAAACCTCGAGACGGCGATCTCGGAGATTTCAGAAAAGAGGTGGAATATCATCCATCAAGGTGCTGTGGCTGGACCTAGTAACTCGGTAGAAAGAGTTCAGAGAAATTGTGCACTGGATAGTGCTTTCAACATCGGATAATCAGAATGTAGTCCCTGCCGCATGTCATGATTTGGCATACTTTCAACCTTTTCGCTCAACTTCAACCCCGGGTATCCCGGGTTATCACAAGCATACGGAATAACCACCAGGGGGTTATTTGTAGTCGCTTGGGTCGATTGAATTCGCGAATAACCAACCAGGGGTTATTCAAACGGCGATCGAGATATCAGAATAACCAACCAGGGGTTATTCAAACGACAATCGGGATACCCCGATCGCCCGTTACCAAGATCGAGCACCTGAAGACGGTCGCTATTTCATAGAAGGAACAACCATCAGTTTCATAGGATACAGTATATAAACTCAGTAGAATCTACATGTACTCTAGATTCTACCTCATCTAATATCAAGTCTACTTTGACCTGACAACGGCGCAGCGCTCTCTCACCCCGACTACGAATGATGCTCGTGCACATATCATCTCCTCCTCGAGTTTGGTGACCAGGCGGCTACTCCACCGTCTCTTCCAAGTCCCGCGACGCTCCACCTCGATGGCTACAGCCAAACTTCCCCAGTAGAGCCAGGTTGTTCAGCGCTGCCCTCTCGTTGTCAGTCGCGATCACTTCAGACTGGGTTATTCGACTATCGTCCCGGCTGGGTTATTCCCTGTCCTGCCACAGCCAGGTCGACCCAGGGCTTGTCTTGACACCGCAAAACCGCTTGCAGGTTTGCTAGATTCGAGGTTATTTGAGCGAGAATACCTTTCAGGTCTGCTCCATTATTTTCCTGATACAGACGCAAGAGTACATGGAAATGGTTCCGAATAGGACGCATAAGAAGTTGGGAGGGCGGGTATAATTGTTGGATATGTTCTCTGATGGGCACCAATGACCGAAGACGCTTGTTGTCATCATTATATGCCAAAGATGTGGCAAGTAGGGCCGCTTTGCAACTCTGAATATCCCGGAGTGGCAGATCACTTTGGAGCAGTTCGATATCTGACAGTCCATCTGGGAGAATTGAGAGTAGGCTCAACAGTTGTTTGGCACCAGATGTGATTCGAGGACTCGAAAGTGAGGTTGCAATAGATGTGGCTAGATTGGATTTCCTGTCATGACGGGCAGAAAGCAGCTTGGTTTTCTTAGTTTCCTAACGGTGTAAAACACTAGATGGTCCTTCATCGTCGACCAGATGGGCAATGAGGTTCACTGCTAAAGGCATATTATCGGTCAACTGGAGAAGTGTGTTTGTATGTCGGCTATCATGATCTGTAATATCCAGGAATGTTTGTCGAGCAGCATCATTTGACAAGGGTTTCAATGGCAAGAGAAATGGACGAGTCCAGCAGACTTTTCCGGGCCTCCCTGCCCCTCGCATAGTGATCTGCCCAATATCAGCGAATGAAAAAACCTAGTAAACAGAAGCCTACTATGAGTGCAAGATGTGCCATGTCAGTGAGCATAGAAAGAAATTCTTCAACCCCGACACGAGACTGCATTGGCTCCCACGGTGTCTCCAGATTGTCCAAAATTAAGAGACATCGAGGCTCTCCGGACAAATACTGAACAACAGCTTTCGTTAGATCTTTTCCAGGTTCTAATCGGAGGTGCAACCCAATCAGTGCAGCAAGTTCAATACTCGTGGTTGCGGATTCAGCACTGACGAAGAATCTGTGCTCAAATTTGGTGCAAGTATCTGGATGGTGAATGACAGCTCTTGCCAGACTTGTTTTGCCCATGCCCCCTCCTCCAAGGATTGCCACCCTTGGTGAGGCCTGGTTAAGAGTCTTCATAATCTCTGCCAATTCAAATTCACGTCCATGGAATATCTTGTGTTTTGAGGGTAGCAAGCAAAATGATGTTGAGCTTGAGCTCAAGAAAGGCATAAGTGTTGGTCGGTCAAGAGCCTCTTTTCACACCTATTTTGCGAATCATTGTTTCCCGGGTATACCTAATGGAAAATTCAACTCCATTGTGGTGAACCAAAGGTTTTGAGTTACCGAAGATGACCAGTCGGAGACCGTGCCATCGGAAAGTGTTGAAAGTAACTCGAGGAGCTCTTTTTGCATGCTCGCTGTTTTCTTTTCCATCTCCTCGATGCTGTTGAACGTTGTACTGACATTTCCTATCTATGAATATTCGTCTAATGGCTGGTGCAATCCAATAACGTAAGTTATACCTTGAACACTTCAAGAGCATGATTTAATCTGGTCTCACAATCCTTGCGCAATGTGGTAATCTCACTGCGACGCAGGAGGTATTTGATCTTGCTTCCCTCTTGCAGGGATTCAACGTAGGTGCAGATTTTGTGCAGAGTGCTGTCAAGATTTATTTAGGACCACCTCTTTAACAATCCACGCAATAAAATACTCAGTGAATTGGGCAATGCAGTACAGCATTGACCGAGGTGGTGAACCAGCGGGCTCGGATTTCATGCACAGATCAACGATTGCGCAGAGCACTTGGTGGATGTTTTCCATATGCTGAATACATTCGTCTTTGTTATGCTTCACATTCTACAAGGTCTGGTGAGACACCGTCATAAGCACCTTGGGAATTCTTACCTGCACCGCAGCGATCAAAGATAGAGTTGTGCTGGAAATCGTTTGAACAAATGGGGGTCCAAATATGTTATTGATTTCATCGAGAAGTGTTACTGTAGAAGTCACACAAGCTATGATATTAGGAGGATGGCTGTCGGTCACTGTGGCAGGGCGGGGCATTTTAGAATGCCAATTCATGTCATCCCTCCCTTTTATGACGCTCTCTGGCTCGAGTTCGCACTTGTTAATCATGCACCTTAGGGAATATCAGGCACTGAAGCCGTAGCTCAATTGATAAATGATGCTAAGAGTTTATCAGGTGTCACCGAAAACGATTCGCCAGCCACGAATTCTATCGGTGGACCTTGATAACGACGGGGCGTGGTAGCCGCCTCCGTGAAAAATCCTAGACAAAAAAACAACAAGAAAAAACACGATCCCAACCCGGTAAAAAACTACAATTTTTATTCCGTCGCGTGGAGACTCACAATTCCGGAGGAGGACGATCATCTATCACCACAGCAACAATGTGAGATTGACGAGGCCCAAACCATCATCTGTTCCACAACTTCTGGCATCGAAGGTGATGAAGAATATTTACTTCGGTCGCACGTTACATTTCGGTGATTTTACTCTCATGGTACGGCGGTCCACACGGCAATATCGCACTTAGTTGCGTTGTGACTGACGGGTGGGGTGGGCTGTGGCTTGGTTGAACTGAGAACTCATCGATCACGAGCCCATCATTCTGTCGGAGTGCTGTCGACAACGTCCAAACATCCGATTTCACACGTATCCCACACTCGAATTTATATCCAGCCTGCGGGGGTCTCCCCCATTTCTTGCAGCCCAAGGTCCATTCTCACCGTCAGCAAGGCCCTCATGGGGGATCAACCTGACTTCGCTGCAGGCAAAATCTGTGGTGCCGAAACAGCCGAAATGGGTTACAAATCAGGAGAATTCGGTGAGATGCCTGATAGGTAGAGATGAGGCTAGCAGTGAAGTGGGGCATTTTTCTGCCCGAGTTGGTGCTCTCCTTTTGGAAGGGGCAGGGAGAGTGCCGCAATGTCGCTGAAGGCCCCAGTACTGCCGCTGCACTGCCGCAGGCTGCCACTGCACTGCTGGTCGCATTGTCGCTGACATTGCCGCAGTGAACACATTCGACGCCCCGACTCTTGCTCGCGCACAGTGTTCTTCGATGGACAATCTATGACCTTTTTTATCGCTGAATATTATGTGGTTCCGGGATGTTAAGTAACCCGCCATGTTCGTGATGCGCGAACTGTGGTTTTGTCGCAACTCGTACTGGTCGTAGTTAGAGAACCTGGTTTTGCTGGTTTTCTGCTCCTTGGTGGAGGGTTTTTGTGAATTTCAGTGGTTTTTGAAAGTTCAAAGTGGTTGGCACCATTGAACAACTAGCTCTGTCCAAGTCCAGAGTTTGGTAGGGTTCGAACTTGCCGAGACACCGATCACTTGATGTTGATTGCCATAGCGGGCCGAGTGCCGGTTTCACTTTAACAGGCATTGTATACGCCTTGCTGATTGAATTTCAATTAATAAAGTATACAGGCAGAGGCGAGAGACTACTGTGCATCTATTCTCGCTTCGGGGACCATGAGTCCATGACAGAGTGGCACAGTGTAAACTTTGTTGGGCCGTATTCTGCAAGGCCGCCTTCTAGATCTCGGAACTAACCGCCAGCAGGATTGAAGAACCACTCATAGAATCCACATCACCCGATCACATCGTTCGCAGAGTTCCGAATACAATTCTCTTCTTCCAGTGGCAGCTACTCTCAGGCTACCAGTTCTTCTCCTTGCGCACCCGGAGGATCTTTATTCTAAGAAATCCCCCTCGTCCGCGACATACGCTCCACAGCGTAAACTCGGGAATATAGCCCGCCACAGTTGCCGACAGGCTCAAGTCTGGCACTCGACTGTCTGTATAGCCTGCCGCGGTTCTAGCTGGGGATCTTGGCAAGCATGACCATGTGCTCCTCATCGTACCTTGACGATTATCTTCATCAGTCGATGGCCTCACTCGGAGTCGGAGTCTCCACACTACAGTCCTCTGACGTGAGCACTCGTGAGATTTAACATCTGTCCCGGGATGATGATGTGAACACATCTGTCCACGAAGACCTCCTGAGTGCAGACTTTACTGCATTCTGATAATAAGAGTCTGATGATGATTCATACTCCGAGTCTGATGATGGTCTATATTCCGCCGGAGTCTGAGCGCACTGTTGTTAGTGCCCTCTTTCTTCCTTGTTACCATGTCCTCCCCCCCCCCCCCCTCCACATCTAAGATAATCGACGACAGAGACCCGACGGTCTCATATACCGGTACCTGGCTTACAGTCTCCGAAAACGACAACACTGTTACTTTCACATGGACAGCCGGGAGTTCTTTTTCGCTTCCATTCTCCGGTACATATATCCGTCGCCCATTTATTTTCTCTGCCTGAAGAATTATAGTCACCGGCATTGCGGTCTACGGAACATTCGACGCGACGTCTGCTGGGTTCAGACTTCATATGCCATAGATGGGGGGACGCAGCATCTTTTACTTTCGCCCCGCCCCAAAATAACGCTCATTACAATGAATTATTTTGGCAATCAAATACTCTCCCTAGTGGATCTCAGTGTTCGGTCCCTTTGTTTGCGCCTGAGAGTCGGGAAGCTAAATGCTTTCAGTTATCTCGTTGTACGCTGGTGCACTGTGCAGGCCAATCCGAGAACCAGCACCGGCGAAGGAACCGTCTATTTTGATTATTTCAATGTTACTTTGGCGGACACCACGTCTACTACCACCACGTCCGCAGATTCTTCCTCCTCGAGCGTCATGTCGTCGACTGTATCTTCTTCATCGACTACATCGACTGCGTCGTCCTCGTCCCCGAAATTCACCAGTCAAACGACGTCGAGTGCCACGTCCGCAGGTTCTGCCTCTTCGAGCATCACGTCGTCGACCCCATCGTCCGAGTTGTCGTCGGTGATATCCATCGGCCGAGCAACCTCGAGCGCCGCATCCGAAGGTTCTTCCCCTCGAGTGCAATTATAGCGAGCAGCAAAAATTCTTCGCATGGTGCCATCGTTGGAGGGATTATCGCTGCAGTAATCGTGGTTTTTGCCGTCTGTCTTGCGCTGCTCTTTGTGTGCAGACAGCGACGCTCAGGGCATGATATTGCGCGCTCTAGCCTCCCATGTCAGTGACTTCCATCTTCTCAATCTCCTGAAACTGACCTTGGTCTCATTAGCTGAACCTTCGCACGGGTCCATTCAACCATTCTTCCGAGTCGCAACCGAACGTAGCTATTCTTTCGTGGCACAGACGAGGGGATCTGTCTCAACGACGGGCCCGCATCTGTCCACCAATCCCGCTGCCCCAACCTCTGGCCCAGGGGGTTTCGATGCGAGCACCGCTAAGGCGGCATACGAAAACTCCAGCCATGGCCAGACCCGACAAGAGGTTGCGAGCTCATACTACGAACAAACCGCATCATCCCCATAAACATGTTGACAGCGGGATACGCGTGCTAGACCCTAGCCTATCCGAGCTCCCCCCAGTCTATACCGCGGGTTGAGGCCGCGAGGTCGATACGAGAGCCGCCGGGGATTTTGTGTTACATATCCCCGCCACGCTCCTTACTTACTTTACCCTACACACATTCATTTTCTCCACTTCAAGTTCCATCCTGTGGAATAAACGAGCAATACCCGCATGCTATTTCGACATTCAGTCGATAGTCGATGACATTTGCGATTCATTTATAGCTAGCAGCTCCACCGTGTTCGAGGCGACCTGCCATCGTGTAAAGCAGCTCAATTGACACGCATTTCTCCGAGGCAATCACTGCGTTCAGACCCCCCCCATAGGCACAGGTCTGCCAGATCCCGATAGGCAGATGTGTAGGCAGACCAGTGTGCCAACCCTTGCCCATCCATCTGCCCATTCCTGCTGAGGTTGGGCTAGGTATTCCCACTGGATTAGGCACACATCGACTCACGTGGGCCGATGAGCCTAGCTAAGCCTAGTTAGCCAAATTCAAAATCCAACATGGTTTGTACCCATCCAGCCATTCCAACCAGCACCAACCTAGACCCAGGTCGGCCAAGGTTGACCAAGATTGGCCAAGATAGACACACCATTGTCGGCGAAGATCTACCAAGGTGGGCAGTCTTTGCCTCGGTAGGGATGCGAGACCAACGTCGGCCGACGCCTATTAGGTAGACCAAGGTCGGCTTGGGTGGGCAGTCCGTAGGCGGAGATTGGTGAAGGTGGGCACATCTGTGCCTATGGGGGGGTCTGAATGCAGTGAATAAAGTGCGCGTTTGTTTCTCTCTGTTCGTTCAAGCTGAGCCATACAGCCCGGGTGAACGTGCAACGTGCGCTCGTGCGAATGTCGTGGAGGAGGATACTTTTTGCCTCTCGCCTGTGAATATTTTTAACCCGATATTTGGTTTAATATTCATAATGAACAAGGTTTAGTAGGCTGCGAATGCAACCGTCCATAATCTAAAGCACGTATCAATTAAGTTTCCATCCCGGGAGACCGAACATCTCGGGGATTTGGATCCAGAACTCCTGTCTCGCTTTTGTGTGCCCATTCCGCCGAAGATATGTGGAATAAATTGGAGCTGGGCATAGTATCTCACGACGAGCGTAGCCGTTGATGTTTCGGGGAGTCTTACCCATGGATGGTTCTCATAGAGTATTCTCTGCAGCTCGCAGCCGGACACGACACTATAATATGCCACCGGAAGCAGCCATAATGCGCCAATTACTTGAATCACTGCAAAGTCAAAAATGAAAATGTGCATTCGACATTAGGTCTGGTCCCCAAGTCACTGATGGTCAACCAGGAAAACGTGCTACTGGCTAGATCTATGTAGAAGAGCTCAAAATATCTCAACCGAATTCGCAAGACGCGACGTAAACGCGCTCAGGTGACAAGAAGTGCCTACACCATCGGATCCCTTTGATCCTTGTGATTCCCTGTCGGTTCTGACACAGCCTGAGCCTGTGACTATTTCCTGTGATTGCCTCGATTGTAATTCACTCCGCCGATGAATACTAAGTTGGGAGGTCCTGTTTTACCTGTGGCCGTCGGTAACCCAGCGGCCAGTCGCCGCGACACGCTTTCGAACTCCAATGCCTCCGCAGTCTCTTTCGCGATGAATTCGTAAGATGCGCAGGCGGGGGCAGCGGTCCATTCGCGTCCAGCTCGAGCGATGACGGCTGTAGCTTCAAGCTGCGCATTACCGGAGTGAATTGATTCGTCCGGATCGTATGGACACGAATACTAGGAATCAAACGAACCAAAAGTCAGTCATCGCTCTACACTTCTATATGATTTTGTTAGAGCTGAATATACTTTCACCACTTTACCTCATGATCAGTGATGTCTCGGTAACTCTCTCTCGGTCTCAAGAGCACCGAAAATCAACTTCAGATTCTTCAAATATATATGTTAAAAGTCCGTACGCCAGGCCCGAAAACGTATTAATATTGGAAACCGCCATCAAAATACCTTCCAGTCGCAACATTTATTTTTGTTAATCATGATCATCGCCGACGGTCTCTTCTTCTTGCCGGGATGGCCGCAGAGCCTGAGGCTAACAACATATCCCTGCCTGTTTGCCTTCTATGTCTCAGGCCAGAGAGCTCACGATGCAGTCTAGTATTTTGGGGGCCATTACAGATATCATCAGAGTGGCACAGCACACCTTTGTTCGTTGCCTGTGTTTCCCTCCAAGGCCGCCTTCCAGATCTCGGAACCTTCCAACCATCAGCAGGATTGAAAACCCACTCATGGAATCCACATCACCCAATCACATCGTTCGCAGAAGACCGAATACAAAAGTTTCTTCTTCCAGTGGCAATTACTCTCAGGCTACCAGTTCTTCTCCTGGCGCACCCGGAGGATCTTTATTCTGAGAAGGCCCCCTCATCTGCGACACGCCCTCCGCGGCGTGAACTCGGGAATATAGCTCGTTACTTGGCGACAGGCTCACGTCTCCCCTCCTGGCACTCGAGCTGTCTGTACTGCCTGCCGCGTCTCTAGCTGGGGGCATTTGCATTCATGACCTTGTGCTCCTCATCGTACCTTGACGATGAGTTGGAGTCTCCGTACAATACGATTCCTCTGACGTGCGCGGACACTCGTTAGATTTAATATCTACCCCGAGTTGATGGTGGAACACATCTACCCCGGGTTGATGGTGGAACACATCTGTCCACGAAGACATGAACCTACATGAACACAGGCTTCATAATTACATTCTGATGTTGAGAGTCTGATGATGATCCATACTCCGCCAGAGTCTGAACGCACTGTTGCTTGTGCCCCTCTTTCTGCTTGTTACCATGTCCTCCTCCTCCATGTCCAAGATAGTCGACGACAGGGACCCGACGATCTCATATACCGGTACCTGGCTTACTGGGGGTACACTCTCCGAAAACGACAACACTGTTACTTTCACATGGACAGCCGGGAGTTCTTTTTCGCTTCCATTCTCCGGTACGTATATCCGTCGCCCATTTATTTTCTCTGCCTGAAGTATTATAGGCACCAACATTGCGGTCTACGGAACATTCGACGCGATGTCTGCTGGGGTTCAGACTTCATATGCCATAGATGGGGGGGACGCAGCACCTTTTACTTTCGCCGCGCCTCAAAATAACGCTCATTACAAGGAATTATTTTGGCAATCAAATACTCTCCCTAGTGGATCTCAGTGCGTTTTCCGTCCCTTTCTCTGCGCCTGAGAGTCGGGAAGCTAAATAAATGCTTTCAGTCATCTCGTTGTGACGCTGGTGCAGGCCAATCCGAGAACAAGCACCGGCGAAGGAACCGTCTATTTTGATTATTTCAATGTTACTTTGACGGACACCACGTCTACTACCACCACGTCCGCAGATTCTTCCTCGAGCGTCATGTCGTCGACTGTATCTTCTTCATCGACTACATCGACTGCTCGTCCTCGTCCCCGAAATTCACCAGTCAAACGACGTCGAGTGCCACGTCCGCAGGTTCTGCCTCTTCGAGCATCACGTCGTCGACCCCATCGTCCGAGTTGTCGTCGGTGATATCCATCGGCCGAGCAACCTCGAGCGCCGCATCCGAAGGTTCTTCCCCCTCGAGCGCAATTATAGCGAGCAGCAAAAATTCTTCGCATGGTGCCATCATTGGAGGGATTATCGCTGCAGTAATCGTGGTTTTTGCCGTCTGTCTTGGGCTACTCTTTGTGTGCAGACAGCGACGCTCAAGGTATAATATTGCGTGCTCCAGCCTCCCATGTCAGTGAGTTTCATCTTCTCAACCTCCTGAAACTGATCTTGGTCTCATTAGCTGAACCTTCGCACGGGTCCATTCGACCATTCTTCCGAGTCGCAACCGAACGTAGCCATTCTTTCGTGACACAGACGAGGGGATCTGTCTCAACGACGGGCCCGCATCCGTCCACCAATCCCGCTGCCCCAACCTCTGGCCCAGGGGTTTCTATGCGCCCACTGCTAAGGCGGCATACGAAAACTCCAACCATGGCCAGACCCGGCACCAAGAGGTTGCGAGCTCGTACTACGAACAAGCCGCATCATCTCCGATACAACATGTTGACAGCGGGATACGCGTGCTAGACCCTAGCGTATCCGAACTCCCCCAGTCTATACCGCGGGTTGAGGCCGTAAGGTCGATGCGAGAGCCACCGGGGAATTTGGTATATATCCCCGCCACGGTCCTTACTTACTTTACACTACACACATTCATTTCCTCCTCTTCAAGTTCCACCCTGTGGAATAAACAAACAATACCCGCACGCTATTTCTACTTCTAGCCGATAGTCGATGACATTTGCGTTTAATTTGTAGCTAGCGGCTCCACCGTGTTCGAGGCGACCTGCCCTGGGCGTGAAACGGCTCAAACTCACGCGCACTCCTCCGAGGCAATAAAAAGCGTGTCCGTGTTCGTTCCACTCTGTTCGTCCAAGCTGAGCCGTACAGCCCGGGTGAACGTGGCGACGTGCGCTCGTGCGAATGTCGTGGAGGAGGATACTTTTTGCCTCTCGCCTGTGAATATTTGCTTACATGTAACCCGCAGTTTGGTTTAATATTCGCAATGGACAAGGTTTAGTGGGCTGTGAATGCAACCGTCCATAATCTAAAGCACGTATCAATCAAGTTTCAACTTGTCCCATCCCGGGAGACCGAACATCTCGGGGATTTGGTTCCAGAACTCCTGTCTCGCTTGTGTGTGCAGACCTTGAGCGTGACATAGACATTTCTTGCACAGTCCCGATTTTTCCAAGTCGCCCCACTCGTCCGAATCCAATGCCTCAAGCAAGCCTTGCACCTGAGGCCACGGATAGGCCTAGTCTCTCGTAGACAGACGCTACAACAATATTAGTGCTCGTGCCTCGCACGTTGTAGGATAGGCCCGTAAAAATTTGAGGCATATTGCGTCGCAAGATTCCAAATTGTCGCAATCCGACTCGTCGCGAAGCGCCCCATTTGGGCATCCGAAGATATGTGAAATAAATTGGAGCTGGTCGTAGTATCCCACGACGAGTGTAGTCGTTAAGGTTTCTGGGAGTCTTGCCCATGGATGGTTCTCAGAGAGTATGCTCTGCAGCTCGCAGCCGGACCCAACGTTATAATATGCCACCGGAAGCAGACATAGTGCGCCAACTTCAATCGCTACTTGGATCACTGCAAGGTCGTCACAAAAACGAAAATGTACACTCGATATTCGTTTGGTGCCCAAGTATCTGGGAAGGTTGTTCGCATATAGCGTTTCGGGGTGCTCAGAGCACGGCGGCGGAGAAAGGAACGCCATATTTGTTGGATAGACGAAGGATCCCAATCACGACGCCGAGCTGGGGGCTGGCAGGCGGTGGCATGAAGAATCTCGAGGGCAAACGTATACTTAGGTCGCTGAAAATATAGTCGGAGGGAGAATAGACATACCTTGAGTCGAATATGGCCGTCAAGAAAGCCTCTACTTCCTGAGGGTCATTATGCAGCACAACAACGGGAAATCCGTCAATTATTTCCATGTTTGCGCTGGGTCGGTATGGAACCGTAAACATGTCGTGCAGTATCAGCGAATGTGCCCGCAAAACTGAACCCGAGACGCGAAAGACCCGGGTGTGTGCGCGGACAAATACAACGTCTGCGGACTGCCATGCCTCTGAGAGTTGGTGGGGTTTATGCTGGACGTCCATCCTTGTACTGGCAGATGAGACGAAGGAGGATTAGTAGCAGGACGATGAGACAGATGGTGGTGGCAAGAGGCATAAAAGAAAGCGTGTCATAAATTAAAAGAAAGCGCGTGAATTATAAGTTGTGGCTTCGACACGTGCAGATCAAATAAAGAGTGGATTAAAGGAACAAAGGAACAAAGGAATGTTATTAGCTGGTAGCATATATAAGTGAAGAATAAATCAAGAACAAAGATTGTTGACAGTTGCCTGTTTAGGCGTCTTTCACTTTGATCCACAGCCCGTCCTGCAGCAGCCATTAACAGAGTTAACGCTTGCAAAAATGATTGCGCTTACCACTGTGGACATCGCCATATGCAGCTTGGGCCGGAACTTGTCGATCGCCTTCCGTCCTTGCGCAGCCTTCCATTCCAGCGGAGGGCGACCCTCCGGTGAAAACGCGTCTTCGTCAAGAGAGAAGGATGAGAATGCTGGAGAAGCCGGATAATCATGAACGACATTTCGTTGTACGCAAACTGTTAGAAGAAAGATATGATTTTTGGATTATTATGAAAAATGTTGAGACAATTACCTGCTGCCCAAGCAAATGCGAGGCCCGGCATTGAACCTACAGGAAGGGTCAGAGCTATAGCTATCATTGGGTAGGTAAGGACACACGGAAGGAACTGGAAGGCATTTTTGAGGAGGTATGTCTTGAGTCTTTCATCGAGGAACCGGTCCGGTGAGAATTCTTCGGCTGTGAATGCCAATCAGTGGGTTGAACAGAATTAACCGGAACTTTTCAGACTCACCGTCGGGACCCCAGAGGTCCTTTCGCCGGTGCATCATGAATATCGAGTACGGAATTCTGATGAGCGCGAGGATTAGGACGAGAATGGTAGGAAGTAGAACGACCGACTGTGTACCGGCCGGAATGTAAAGAGGTTTCTCGTTCGGATCAGGCGATGGCCAAGTCGTTGGCTTGATATTTTCTCTGAAAGGTCCGGATGAACATGGTTGTCAATGGACGGTAAAATTCGAATTACCGGACGTTGAAAGGACTGGGAGTTGAATCAACATCGGTGGTTGTCAGAAATTAATGATACACGCACACCGAAGGGTAAAGCCGCATCGTCTCTGGAATTGTCCGTTTAGAGTGCGGAAAGATGGATCCGAGAAAATGCCCACCATTGATAACTGCCCGGAGATACTTCATGTCCTTGATATCGTCATACGTCGGCCTGCGAGACGGCCCAACTTGTGTGAGAACCTCCTCGCGAGCGCGGGCGCAAACATCGGGATACATGGTGAAGCTAGATGTGCTGAGCTCAAGCTTAGGGCTGGACCTGAGAAGACTCACAAGTAGATAACAACGGTCAGAGTGTGCATGGTGGTGTCTCTTCCGGCTTATTCAGAGTCAGCTCGGTTGAATTTTCCAAGTCCGCAAGAATGACAAACCAAGCAACATGTTCAGCCTGCACGACGTCAGCAACGATGCCAGTGAAGCAACTGGAATAACGTACATTTCGTCCTTGAGCACCTGGGGATCTGTAAGGCGCAGATGAGCATAAAACGGTTATGCATAACAGCAGACATACCGGAAGTCGTGTTGAGCAGGTCGTCGAGTAGACTCAGCTCCTCGCTGTCATCATTTTGTCTACCGGCCCGGCGAGGCGCTTCTTTTCCATCGCCGCATGGATGACGGGGTCCAGGTACTCGCTGATGGCGCGCATCGGTTCCGCGGTTTTGTCGCCGAAAATCTCGAACAGTGGCCAAATACGGCCGAGGACCTCACGCTGGGAGATGCACACCATAGCGTCGCTGAACGCGTCTGTGAACTTGATCGCTGCCCGAGCCTCGGGCGTGTTCAGCTGCGGGGGCGGGAAGGCCACGTTGTGTGGGTACGGCAGGTTGGCTTTGAGGCTGTGGACGCAGGAGTTGAACAGGAATTCGCTGGCGGAATCCATCGTGAAGCGACCAATGAGATCCTATAAAATGTAGGCTTAACGGATAAAGCTGTGACCCAGATTTCTTTCCAACGTACCTGGAAATCGACGGAATATCCGCCCTTCATGCGCTGTCTGAGAAGGGAAATGACATCGTCTGCATGGCGATCGAATATGTCGAAGTGGCTTATCCTCTCACGGCTGAAGAAAGGCTGGGGTGGATTATCAGCACCGAAGTACGGAATGCGAATAAACGGCGACAAACGCGTGTCATTTGGCGGTGGAATTTCCACTGGTCCGCTGATGTTCGCCATTCAGAACAATGCATAGGAGGTTTGAAAAATCGACGCACCGTCGGAATTGAATACACCGGTCTGGTGCAGTCAACAGTCAGCCTTCCGTTATATCTTGACATTAAACTCGCTTACCCCCAGGACGCTGTGCATACCATATTTGAACCGCTCGCCTGCAACAAGTGAGACGCGCCAACAAATAGGGAAATATGCAAACCTTTAATGTAATTGTTAAAGTCCGTGGAGAGAATGAGCTTGATATGTTCCGGAGAGGTGGTCAGGATTCTGTCCATCCACAGGACTTTGAAGTTGACGGCGGCGCCCAGCTCTTCGACTGCCTCAAACAAGCCATCCGCTGAGCTATCTTAGTAGTGTATACGCCAGAATCCGCCAAACTCACCAGGATAACCGTGCGCGCGGTTGTACCGCATCCTCTTGAGGATGTCGATGCTGCCGATTGACTTACCCTTCACTACCGGGACGAGACGCGCACCGAGTGCTGTGGCAGCGCGCTGATTGCGCCAGTCTCGAAGTAGCACGCTGAAGAAGGTGTACAACGGGAGGCTGGCAATTGCCAGTACAATGGCAGCCCACATTGGGACTGCGGGACCACCGAGTCGTTCACATAGACGTAGGCCAACGCTGGTAAAGAGTGGAATAGACAAAGTGGGACTCGAGCGAATGAGAAAGGCGACGCCAGGGGAGACCATGGTAAACCGATTGAAGGTGAGGGAAAGATTGAAAATAAGCGAGTGATGGCGTTTCGCTCCTCAAATTCCAAACCAAATCCCATCATGATCGTCGCTTCGTGGTCATCAGGTCTCAGAGTCATGTCAGTCCCGTCCCAGAATTCAGCCCCATTCAGCTCATCCAGCGTTGCATCATGATGATCCAGCATCCAGCTCTTCCAGAATTTACGAATGTTAATCTCAGTGGCCTGGCACCGTCTCCGTTCAGTCCCACGCAGGCGACATGTAGTGCTATTTACACCACGGCCGCCTGTGCTTCGGGCCTTCAGGAATCAGCCGAGCTCAGGCTCAGGCTAGGCCACTTGAGGGACGCTTCGGTCAGAGACCCAAGATCGGCCCAGGATGCAACTCCTGCGCCAGAAACCAGCGCTACATGATGTACCAAGTTCCCCAAGAGTCAGCATTGGGCCCATGTCCTATGCATATTGGGTTCGTAACTCAGTTCGGCTTCGCGGGAAAACGTTAATACATTGAAACCAAGTTCTGATCGGTGGATGTAAACCTAAACAACGCAGGGTCTTTAGTACGCACGCATACGCGCACATGAACCTTGAAAAAAAGCTAGAAACCTAATCAGAATGAAACATTAATCGACCATTGAACGCCTCACCATTATTCCATCTTCGATCTCGTGGTACTAGGATCCTCATCCGCATTTCGCGCATGCAACCCCAACCAGCAAGGAACGACATGCGCATGCTGGCTCCCGCATAAACAAACCCAACGCTTCCCCACACCATTGCATTCCAATCCGCGACACGCCAGAACACGTCAACCCCAAGGGGTGCCATGCTAATCAAGTGGCCAAAGTCGGCAACCAGGAGACCAAACAAGAGACGGCGCCAGGTTTTAAGAGAGTTGGTGGATGAGAGGACCAGATGCTCGTTTAAGGCGAAAAGTAGGTAGAGATTGGCGAGCTGGAGGAGGACCATCTTGTTCTGCGTGGTCAACGAGGGCAGAGCGAGTCTTCCACCAGGAAGGCTCAGATCACCGAGGTAGTCGTCGGGCCGAAAGGCGGCATAATAAGCTCCAGCCAGCGCCGATACGGGCTCAATATACCTAGCTTTAGTTAGCGTAGTCCCTGTAGAATCGTATTCTCGTACAAGAAGAAAAGCCTGTAAATGAAGGGGATATTCGACTCGGTCATGGTGTTGATGGGAAAGGCCTTAATCGTCCAGATTGTTTGGTCCTCTTTGGCTACAACAGTATCATGTGATCTTGATACGGGACTTTCGAAGGCCATTCCCGCCATGTTTAGAGCTGGGGGGACGGTGTTCCCCAGAGCCCCTCCTTTGGCCTGACTGCAATTTCAGTCAATTCATTTCAGGTTTCATGATTTTTTTAAGCTGAATCCGAGTTTTTTTTTTCATACAGGGGAGACCCCCGTAGACCCCCTTGACGCTCGCCGCTACTAGGGCCCACTGCGTGGAGCTTAATATTTTTTCTCCTTGTGCGATCGCATACCTATACGGACGTCAGATCTTCCCCAGTCATTAATCATTCGGTGTACATACAGATCGAATAGTAAAACTCCTGCATGTCTTTCGACGTGGTTCAAACAATGTACTAGGAAGTTGCTAGGAAGTCAAAAATATTCGGCATGGTCACTATCTATGAGCTCCTACTGATTTTCAGACCAGATTTTTTAGGCGCGATTCGTCCATTATATTGATTTGGTCCTCAAGTGTTCTGGCTGATTCAAACTGGTTGAAGGTTAGACGGGGGAAATTGGTCCTTGTTTGTTTCCAAGAATATTGCTGGGTTTTTTAACTAGAGCTCGGTCCCCACCATCCGCATGCACTTTAAGTTGCTTCCCGATCATTTCCCGCTCGTCAGATCGGCACCCGGGCACGCCCCGCCTTCCTTCATGTTGAAATAGTGGCTCGGCGAGCCATAGAGCCGGCGGGCGGGCATTCAGGTCCGCCCGCGTAAACTGATCCCCCCGTAAATCCAATACCGTAGATCTACGGACGCCACCATCTTTTACATCTTTTACTTATATTGCATACCTACCGCAAGTCGCTCCTCAGTTGTTCACTCTACCGTGCCCAACTGAGGTTCGTCTCTTACTTACTTTCCTTTTGTCTCTTACTCATTTATTCCGTACCTTTAGCTATTATATCTAACAGGTACATCAATATATAGTTGTTCACTCTACCGTGCCCAACTGAGCTATTATATCTAACACTTCACCTTCATTCCGGTTGCGTTCCTGCTGGGCATTTAATTTGACGCCAAAGATTGATGCAGTGTGCGGGAACGGCGCGGCGTGAGGCCCTAAGAATTTTCTACAAACGTATAAGATAGCATAGAGTGTTTGGTATCACGTTCCACTTCGCAAAACGGTAATTACCCCAAATGTCGGGGTTGCTCCGGTGTTCCACCTACAAGCAGTGTTCCCATTGCACGTAGTGAACGCAGATGTAACAATTTGCACGCCTCGCGATTGCTTTTTCGGGCGCCGCAAATGGCCCGATGCGACCTCTTGTTTAGCACCGTTACCACGGGTCCTGTACATGCCCAGAAATTCTGTGAGTGGTCTTCCTGACGTATTCTGGGCTGTAGATATAAAATATACGGTCCCCGAAATATTTGCGTCGTCCAAAATATATCGCACGTGGAAGGTAGCGCCGTGAAAGAAAGTGAAGAGATCGGGTGATTGTGTACCTTGCAGAGTCTGGGCATGCACGCAAGTCCCACCACGGAATCGCCTCGCGAGCTTGATCCCCGTACAAATTCAATCCACCGTGTCTAGATCTGCAAGGATGAATCACTACACGGCGGCATCTTCAATTCGCGTAAATCAAAATAAACCAACATTCATTGGCGGGGAAACAAAACTCACGGCATGTTGGTTCCGTCACTGGTACACCAACCTTGAATTGAGCCCGGGAATGCAACTCAGTCGGGGAGCAAGATTGAAGAAATGAATTTACTTACCTAGGATCCCCACGTCCGCAGGTCAAGCTTTGCCTATAAAGCGCCGCATCAGTACGGAATAAAAACAGAGTGCAAGGACTCATTTACCTGCTCAAGTGGTCTACCCGCGCTATCGATTAAAGCCATCGCGTGCATTCGCCGACTCACAGTTGCAGCCTTGAAGCGGCATCAAATTTATGCAATCCAACGTCAGCACCCATTCAAAATGAGTGGTCTTTGCAATCCGAAGTCCGTGACTCGGAAACTTGATTCGATCTAGAGATTGCCGCAAATCTACCCAAACAAAATGAATCAAAGCGCATTGGCGGGGAGATATCAACCAAACGAACTTAAAATTGTCTTGATTCCGCCGCCCGATCCTTGGCGTTTAGTGGTGAAAAAGAAGAAGCTCAAGGCAATTACCTGGAACTAATGCCAACTTCTATACTTGCGGGAGACAATATGCCTCCAATTAACGCACAAACGCAGTGGGCTAACTTTCTATTGGTCACAGAGGGAAGAGCGCGGCCAAGTGCAGATTGAGCTGCATTAGCCGAGTGAGTGCTCGTACGCAATCAACGGAGCGACAGAACATACCCACAGTTTCCGTGGTCTCCAACAGCGTATCAAAACCCTCATCACAGAGCTTCCCGACAATGCTGATCCAGCTCTCAAGGAAGGGCTTGTCAACGCGCAAACTCAGCGACTATCTCACCAAATTTGACGACTCCCGCTATTGCACCTGGGCCGCGCGTTCGCTTATATATTGTTATCTGACAACAACTTAGATCACTGACAATAATTTGAAGTTTTAGATCCAAGGTTTTCATTGAGCATACCCTCCGACAGAGTCCTTCTCGTGATATTAACGATCCGCGTAACGGCTACTTCAAAATGTACGATGGGCTCGCCATCGTCTTCGGTGGTCGTGAGGTTTTGTGCGGGTTTGCCTTGGTTTTCTTCTCGCGCGTCTTCGTCCATAAGTTGACCTTGCTGTGACTAGGTCGTTGTTCCGAGAGCTCTGGCGCCGATCGATCTCATTAAATCCATATGATGTAACCAATGCGGTGACTACTTTCCATTCCTGTTACGACTGCCGTCTTGTAGTTTCACCAACGGAGACCGTTGGCGAAATGGAGCCAGGATAAGGATAATCACCAGCCAACTTGAAGTACATTTGACCAAGTCAGACCAACGGTGTCCGTTGGTGAAAAATGCCTTAGTTGGATCGAGGCAAGCTTATAGATTGCGAAGGCTGTGTTTTTCGCGTTAGTTTAAGGTTGGGGGAGGAACGAAGTAGGGATATTCGACTCGGTCATGGTGTTGGTCGAAGTTGGGTCGAAGAGGTGTGATCGTACGCGTCACAGTCACGCACCAAATTTAGTAATCCCACTTTTGGTCTTCTGCCAGCTGAGCCGTTGCGCATTCTACACTCTCTTCCTGCTACCATGAGCCTCTTGTCCCCGAAATGGGGCCTTGGGCGCTCCATCATCTTCCTGACTCCATTTCTTGTCGCTGCGCCGTTTCTTGCACTGAAGCAGCACTACTGTACGGTCTCTCCAATCGTTTGTACGCGAGGAACTGACTTCTCGCTGAAACAGCCCTTCCGGAACCAGAAACGGCTCTGTACGTGCCTATCCTTGCGTTAGAACTCGGCTGACTTGGCCGGAACAGAACGAACGCGCTCACGGGACTTCCCCAAATCTCCGAGGCGCGCGTACTCGGTTTTGCAAAATACCTCTCGGAGGATATTGGGTACCGGACGGTTGGAACGTACGAGCATGCATTGGCGGACACTTGGATGGTGCAGCAGGCCGAGGAGGCGAAGCGAAACTGCGAGCGTGTCGTCAAAGAGACCGGCCGCAAACTGCAGTGCGAGGTTTGGAGGCAGCAGGGCAGCGGTACCCATCGATTTGACATGATGGGCAAGCGGCTGTATAAGAGTTATCAGAGTGCGTGTATTATTCATCTTCCCGCGCGTACTAAACTTCCTAGACCTCACCAACATCGTCGTCCGTGTATCGGACGGGACAGACGCCGGAAAGGAACATGCTTTGCTTCTCAATTCGCATCTGGACAGCACATTGCCAAGTCCCGGTGCTGCGGATGACGCTATATCAGTTGGGATCATGCTTGACTGCATCAGAGTCCTTGTGGACACGCCGGGATGGTCTCCGACCAACGCCGTTATTTTCTGTGCGTCTCAAGCTCCACCAGATCCCCGCGTTTACTTACATCTCGCTCAGTGTTTAACCACGCTGAGGAATCGCTTCAGGACGGCTCCCACCTTTTCTCGACACAACACCCAATCGCACATACGTGAGCTCGCACTTTTTAGCTTTGTCACCAGACTTTTAACAACTGGGGACAGTGTCCGTGCGGTTATAAATCTCGAAGGTATATTTTTATGTCTCCTTTTTGATCAAAGCTAATATCGATCAAGCTGCGGGAACGACTGGTCGGGAATTATTGTTCCAAGCCACGTCCGAAGAGATGGTCGAAGCATACTCTCATGTCCCGCGGCCATTTGGCACAATATTTGCCAACGACATATTCAACTCGGGCGTCCTGTTATCAGACACAGACTTTCGCCAGTTCGAGGAATACCTGGACGTTCCTGGACTGGATGTGAATTCACCGCCCTCTCTTTATTTGACGCGCTGATAGAGAGGTCCTTGGCATGTAGATCGCAATTGTTGGCAACAGCTACTTGTATCATATGCGCAAGGTACGACACTTATGATCTTCTTGAAAACTTTAATCAACCGCCATTTTCAGGATCTTGTAGAGAACATAGAAGCCGGCGTCGCGCAGGTACGCACGACCAACTTCGTGAAGAGTGGAATGCTTACCGTTCATTCAGAACATGGGCGAGAACACCCTCGCACTCATCAGACATCTTACCGCTCCGGGTTCGCCGCTGCCGAAGCTCAAGGCTGGGTTCGAGCACAAGCGGATGCACATGGTGTACTTTGGGCTCCTGTCGCACTTCTTTATGTACAGATTCTCTACGGCCAAGGTCGCGTATGGGATGCTGCTCGCCAGCTCCCTTGTACTTACTCGGCCAGTCTGGCAAAATCAGCGTCGCGGTGCTCTGGCAGTCCTGGGTGGGATATTGGGGAGCTTGCTGGCGCCAAACGTAGTGGCGGTAGTGATGCATCGCGTGCTCGGGAAAGGGATGAGTTGGTTTGCAGGGGCTCATTTCTCCGCGATAGGACTATATGGGCCTGCAACATTGCTCGGTTTGTGGCGCGATTGTTGACGAGTTCAATGCTAATTTGTATTGCAGGCGGACTGGCATCCCAATTGTTTGTGCCCACGACAGACGAAAAAACGGTGTTTTCCGCTATATTGCTCCTTCAGGCGGCGGCGGCTTTCAGTATACAATTAATCAACGTCGGGTCCGCAGCCCTGTTCTTCATATCTGGCCTGCCGATCTTTGTGGCTTTGCTGCTCAACAATGTGGCCCTGACGACACGGAAAGGAGAAATTTCACTGTGGACCTATGTTGTTGGACAGTTCTTCCCGTTGCTGACCGGGACACTGGTCATGGTTCCCACCGTCGAAGTCTTCGTGCCTCTTGTAAGCGTGACTACGGCTGTTTCATGTAAAGACTCACCATTCCGTTTTAGACTGGTCGACTGGGGAATGTTCCAGCGGACAATATTGTTGCAACCCTTATTTCCATCCTCGGATCACAGGCGCTCCCGCTAGCGATACCTTTTGCTCATCGTTTCGGCAGAAAGTCGCTCCGCAAGCTCGTCATCGTGTTGAGTGCTGTCACTCTCGTGAACATGGCCATCTACAGCAGAAAGGACGTGTTCGACGAGATGCATCAGAAGCGGTTATTCGTCCTGCATTTAGAGAATGTGACCCTGACGCTCTCTGCTCAGTATGCTTGTGCTGATTTAACGACACAGGTCACGACACACGAACACCATCTGCACATCGCCTCGGCCGACGGGGCTCCCGGGTTCCACGAGCTCGTAAAGGACATTACCGGCGAATTCACCGGCTTGTCGGCGGTGGAATCCGTTCCTGTGGTCATGAACGATCACAACTCAGACTGGGACTCGCTGTATCCGTTCTCCGCTGTACGTATTCGACTAATTCCCGTCGGCGAAGTGGTTGCTCACTCAAACGCATAGTTCTTGTCTCCGTACAAAATCGAGCTCCCGAAGGATCCAGCGTATTCCTCGCCGTGGATAGCACCCGATACGAGTTTTAGGCTGTCTGCGGTGAATGACGTGACCGACCTTGCGGCTGGCACTCGCAGCTTTACACTACAAATAAACCACCCGGGGCTTATTTGGACGGGCAAGTTGCTCTTTTTGTTGTTCCATTGGTGTCTAAACTGTGCCTTCGTAGTTATTGCATTCGACGCGCACGTTCTCAAGTGGAACCTGGATAAGAACCCTCCCACAGAGTACGCGCGGCATCATGTGAAGGAGGCATCATATTATAAGCAAGACACATGGACGCTCGACCTCGTCGTGAAACTCCCAGAAGACGGTAGTCGCGGCATCTTGTTTAATTTCATTGGCTTGCAGGAGAAAGCGATGTGGCCCGGGAAGAAGGCCGTGAAAGCGCAGGGTGGGCCTGCGATGAAACTGTTTGAGAATCTTGACGCCTGGTTGGAGAAAAAGACGGGCGGAACGGTGGACGCGACGTTAATGGGCTGTGTAGCCGGAACTGCAGTTGTTTAAGCATGGTATAGAATAATTGACGTCTTAAGTGCAAATCTCTCACCGCCTTAGTGTCGGTTTTGGTCATCGCGGTTAATACTGAATGGTGTTTCTCCAACCTCGTTGATAAAGTGGTACGCCTCAGTGGCCCACAGGATATTATATAAACCGTAGTAGGCCCGCTACCGCGGCAGAGCCCACTATCGTAGAGGTAGGATGAGTCAGTTCCCGTTGAAAGAAAATTTATTGTAAAGATCACTCTACATAGTTTACAATCTCACCAAATCCGACCGAAATACAATGACTGGCAGCCTGAGGTCTAGCCGCCAGACAACGAATAAAATATGTTATATTCCACTTCTGACAGCAGCAACTGCTGGTAACTCCTGTGTGAAATGCCCAGCTAGGCCTTGAATTTCCGCAGCGAGTACTTGGTGATCTCACCATGCACGCATAAGGGACAAATCCACAGGAGGTCCCCGGGAAATACCTATTCAAGACTCGCGAAAGAACTCCACGAGTCTAGTCTCTTATAAACAGACACTACAACAAAATTTGAGCTCGCACCTCAGGCTCGCTTAAGTTTTGTTGTACCACGAGTTGTGAAAATGTATATCTAAATTTCAAAGCAGTGCACCAAGTCGTGCAGTGGTGGCGGCTTTGAATATTCTTTGTAAGGTACAACATTCACCGAGAGGACTCGGATGGGGCGGGATGATCCAGATCATATTCCCGCCGGGCATAGCGCTCAAACGGAGGAAGAGGACCCTGGAATGTGTGCTCAGTGGGACCAACACGAGAATCGAATTCTCTGATTCTAATGCACGGAAAATGAGTACTACAGGCATCAGATTATGGCAGGCTGACCCTCGCCCGACCTTCGGTCGGCTCGAGGCTCCGGAAACACAAGAACACATTCTGGATTATGCAGCTTGTACCGGCTTGTTTCTGATCCAATGTTTGATGTCAGCCATGATTGCGAGATCCTTGTGGATATCACTCAAGAGTGTGGGTGCCTAGCAGTTTATGATCCAAACCAGAATGGAAAAAAGGTTTGAAATTGTTTTAGATTGTCCCTAGAGGGGAAAGTGGCTGGCATGGCAAGAGGTAGGCCAGACGACGATGGAAAGCAGAAAGACGCGACTTGTCACATGTCAATATGGCCAAGCAACGCGTCAACCCACAATAAACACTGTCCACCGCTACCAACGACCCTGAGAAAAATCGGGACAAAAGGATATGACATTAATTCTTTGTTTGCAGGGCCTCTCTTTGGTTTATTCTGACAAACAAACCTGTTTACTGATCAGAACTGCAGAAGTTGAACGGAAATGCCGCTTCAAATGCTACAGGATAGGGAATTCGGATCTTTGGGTTTGGTCACACAGCCCACCGGTAATTCCAACGAGACTCTCTAATGCCAGATACACAGGTGTATTACAAGTTAAAACTGGAAAGCGGAGGGATCCGAACGACCTTTAAACAGCGAGTGGACCTTGAGGAAGATGCTAATGTTGTCATCGGTTTCTTTTTCTTTTTCTGTGCAAATTTGAGGGTTACAAACGAGCCCCTAAGATCATCGTATTAGATGCGTGCTTGTGTGTTTGAGCTTGGGAATTAAATTATAATTAGAATTATTTTTGTGGCTCCCTAGAGCGGTTCACCAATTCACCACCCTTTGGCTACAAAAATCGCCAGGAGATTAAGTGTCACACTTTAGTGAGGCGTTGGAGCTTATGGAGATGCTTGAGTTAAGTCTAGCAGTCACGGACAGGTTTTCCGCCACCTTGTTTGACTCCAGCTATCTGACATGGCTTGCCTTCAAGCGTATAAGCCGGTACACCTTTGAACTTTCTGAAATGGTCTCGTTGCACTTGTCGTCTCAAATTTTGAGCAGCACCCGGGGCGCCAAACAGGATCACCCTTGTGTAGACTTGTGAGGTTCTTCGTGGAGGTGAACCTTCTGAAATCCTCGCAAGGTGCTGCAGCAGGCTGAATGGAAGGATTGGAGAAAAACAGGCGGACACGGCACTGAGAATGATTTGGTTAGAAGTGTTGTTTTTGGGTGGTATGAGAAGACAGTCAGACTTGTGCGGCAGACAGTTTGCCTAGGTGGAAATATCACAGCGGGGGTCTCATCCTGCGCTGTACGGAAGGTGAATTGACCCAGCGAATTCCGCACTATTGTCTGTGTTATCTGGGGGTAGGAGCCTGCAATGTTGTGTTTATGAGAGCCTGATGCATCCGGATCAGAAACAAAATCCACAAATTATTTGACCGGAAGAGATTCAAGGATGTATACCGGTTGAGTTGGGGGATCAGAGTCCTAGAGGTGATCAGTAACTAGTCGTTGAATGTTTTCGAGAAGATAGGTCGAATTTCAGTGGAACAGTGACCAGTAAATGGATCAAGAGAGCACCTTGAAGGTCAGGGGGTGGGTACTGTGGGTGAAACCATTTGGAAGTATCAATCTCCACAACCCGCAACGTTTTTTGTGTGGCATCGGTTGCATCAAATTCATGCGGAGGCCTATTGCCTCGAGTAATGATGTCCCGGGTCGTGGCGAGTCCGATCCAGCCGACCCGAAGTCAGGCTCAGTAGGGCCCAGGGTCGGGCTCAGAATTGTGATCGACCCGTGACCCTGGTTTGAGCCCAGGTCGGCATTGATACCCAATCCAACTGAATTTTGAGAAGAAAATCTGGTCCCTAATCTATGCTACAGTAGTATCCGGCATTTATCAGTTGGGGTTTGCTTCTCAAAAAGCCTCACAATTTTTCTCAGTTACTTGAGATTGAATACTGGACCGGAACATGCCGGTTCTCTTGATGGTTGGAATCTCATCAAAATTTTCGCTTGGTGATACATATATGCTCAGTGAAATTCATGTTAGATATCATTTTACAGGTGAAATTATCAGTTGAAAGGAAGTACCTCCATGCCCAGGCAGCCCAAGCTCGACCCGACTTTGGGATAGGGTCAGGCTCGAAATAATCTCGAGCCCACGTCCTGTCCGACCCAACCCAAAGAACACTAGCCTCTAGAAAATCATACGAAAACACACGATTTTAGAGGCAGTCATCATTTTGGGTGAAATTGCAAGGCTAGACTTTGAGTGGTAGAATTTATGTGACCAGGACATTGGAATTGAGGGAGAGTGGCCAGCCACGGTCGCGTCCCAGGTTCTGAAACTGACCTGGTAGGTTTCTGAAGGTAACTGAGTACATTTATCTTCGCCTGTCTTTTGGGCTTCAAAGCGCATGCGTAGCCAGTAGTTGACAGTCCGTTGACGCTGTCCAAAGAATTGGGCTAGATTACCGGATTTCCGCGTAATGGAAGATTTAGTTTGTCACAGCCAGAGTTCAGTCAAGTGAACAGATTATAGGGTAGAATACCTTAGCCATAAGGCTGAGATGACATGTAGACCATGGGATGAAGCGGAAAGAAAAAAGAAAGATGTAGGATGGATCCATCAGTATTGGGCTTCAAGTTGTCACTGCGCAAATATGGATATCATGTTATAGTAGGTCTAGTTCTGACTCGCCTGGATGCTTGCGAGGCTACGAGAAGTGGCGGGGTGCGTAGGAGCCTTTGATTCGAGATAAAAGTAAAAAGAAGAGTGTCGACCAAATACGACCTTCTACCCGGTGATAGCCGCGTTTATCGCCACACAGGGACATCAGGAATGAAGAATAGGAGCTAAAAAGAGTTGCACACTGATATCTAGTACTTTGAGGATTAGTACCTCCAAGGTACTAATTTAAAGCAGCCCGGAAAGTACTTATTTCCAGAGCACTCCATATTAGTGCCGAAATCGGTAAATTCCTGGTACCGGTAACGGACCCAGGTCTCAGACGCGAATTGTAAAATCTCCAAATCACGACCATCAATGATCGCATCAACGAAATCCTCAAAATTAATTAAATGTACGCTCAAAAAACCCTTTCTCAGCCTCCTGGCCCGATGCCATCAGTGGGATTCTCGATATTAAATAGATAAATAAATATCTCAAAAACCTCTCCCAGTCCCCTGTCTCCTGTCTGTCCCCCCGAAACTGATGTATGGTGCCTGCAACCTGGCCATCGTCACTCGCCCTTCCCTCTTCCCTTACTGCACTTCCTGCTGTGTTGTCTTCAGCCCCACCCACCGCCTACAATAAAAAACTAAATAGTGAGGATAAATCTTTTTATGGACCAAAACAGAGCCGCTCGGGCACTCTCGCAGGTGTGCGCCTCGATCGATCAAATGGTAGATAGAAACTCATTTACTCATTGGCATGCCTATTTAGAACTTCAAGGACTCCCATCCCCAAACTTCGAGAGACAAAGGCCATTTAAATCTAGGTCAGACCCCAAATCTCTCTTCAGACCCTTTGTTTTCAACTTCCATTCACGCGGAATAAAAAGACCAGATTTGCCATCCATTGAGCCATCAAAGTCCGAACCGGGGTTCTTCAACTCTGCCGTCGCGATTTGCTGGGAGAATTTGCTCAATTTATGCTAGTAAATACCAATGAGACTTCGCATTCATGAAAAACCCCTTCTGGAATGCATACCAGCATCTGAATTGTTTTGTGATTTGAAATAAGTTGATCGAGGTTTACAACAGAGTACAACATGTGAGGTACGAGCACCATTTTGTTGTAGCGTGTGTAAATGAGACTAGCTCGTACCTCACACAAATAATAGCATGGCCCGCTATTCATTAATTCAAGGACAATATTAAATCCAAAAGATATCCCTACTGAAAGCACCTTTCCTCTCCAGTAGAAACTCAAACAATGAAGATTCAACACTGTATTCATTCCCAAATCAAGTCTGGCATCTGCCGGCTCAATGTGAGCTGGTCACCGCTTGCGCGCACGCGCAAGCGGGACCGAGGGAATCTTTGAGCCATTTTCAAGTTCCTCGGAATATGATATCATAGAATTGGCAAGAAAAATCTGGTGTACGGGTACCTGGTCCGGAAAGAGGTACCAGGGGTGCCCGGAGGGCCTTAGTATTAGTGCCTAGGTACTAATATGTAGTGCTTTTACTGTTTACAGTGTCTTGGTTCCCCGCTACCCTGGCGTCCCTCTTTGGTGGGGTTATTGAGAACCTCATCACACTCGCTAGACGTGAACACATCGTCTCTGAAGAAAGCTTATACATGGAGCTTCTTGCAGCTGAGCACAGTGAGGACGAGCCCGACGCTGGTGCTCAGGAGGGTTCCGGGGATGATTACGAAAGTTGATTATGCATGTAGAACCTCTTTGTGAGTTATTTTGGTGCAGCGGCGGAACCAGCCCTTTTCAGAAATACCTCGTGTATTGAACAGATCCCTCGAATCAGACTACACCTGTTTGTATCCTTCCATATTTGCAACGTTTTTCTCATCGACTTGTCATCGACTGCTCTTTGGGCTTCCCGTTTTCTGTTATTTTGGAGTTCACCGGCTGATCCCGGTCTATGACAGATTAGCGCTTTGAGAAACTGGGGCACAGTTTATTTTCAACATCACCGATCACCACTCAAGACCCTCACTAGTACTGCGTTCTGGGGCTGCATCGCGGTGCGGACATATGCGGAACGATTGCGGATCACTGTGGAACGTGCCGACATGAGGTCGGCGTAATCAGGCAACCAATATGAATGAATTACTGACAGTGGCAAAGCTTCGTGTAAGCGAGCTCAAGTCACAAGTCAAGCCTGCCAGGCCCGTACAGCCAAATTCAAACTCCGCTAAGCGGGGCAAGCCGTTTTGGCAACTTGAAGCCTGTCGCCTAGTAAGTCTGCTGATTCGAGTCCCCGTCCATGAGTGCAAACTGAAGGCAACCACGAACTCAACTCGCCTAAGATGCTACTACTGTAGTATTACGACCAAAGGTTCAGGTGACGGGTGACAGGCGGTCGTGAACTGAACAATTTTGACCCAGGTGACGGTGACTTCGGAATTTTTGGGCCAAAATAGGCGAAAAAACGTCAAAAATTTCGGTCCGGCATTCGCCGGACTACCGTATATGGGAATTTTCATGTGATTGCCGAAGAATGAACACCAAGTTCAGTGAACATTTGAGGTGACGGGTGACAACCCGTGAACCTTTGGTCGTAATACTACAGTAGGATGCCAAGTATGATGTTGCCAATCGCGTCGCCCACAGCACCAGGCGCGTCATAAGTGTCGTCGCCCCAGTTGTGGTCTCTACCCGAAAAATACGAACTGCCTGGTCCTCAGCGGATATCCATTCGGAAAGCAGGGAGGCGTACGGAGAAAAGTGAAGCTGGGGCGGGAGGCTGGTCGACTCTCGCGATGAACTTGCACAGAGCTGGATTGGTGACGAAATCTTCAAATCGTTGCCTGCGCCCGGGAAGGGGATGACGAAGCGGAGTTCGTACTTGCAGTAGGTTTAGTTTTTTTCTTCGAACACATGTAAAATCTAGACATTTTACCCGCCAATCCAGGATATTCGTGCTATGCGTTGGTGGCAAGGGAAACTGCAATTCTAGCGCCAACCGGACCGAACGCTTCCAAACCCCGCGATCCTTTTCTTTCGGAATCCACTCCGGTTCGTCCACCACTGCTTCAACTTCGCATAGTGATTTGACTCTCGCAATCTCAGTGTTGTCCAACCCTCGCGTCATTGGGAGGTCAAAGGTATCTATCTGATGTGCAACTTTGTCTTGACTCTTGATATTAGTGACACGACGAAGATCTTGCTTTAACTGGGATGAACGGGTTGGAGGTGCCGGGAACAGCGACTTTCCTTTGTTCTCTGCTCGATCAGAGCGCGAAACCGACTTTGTTTCCGTCGAGATCTGAATGATGATTGGTATGGGAGTGCAAATGGGATAGGATGGTAAATCGGGGACGGACAGCTGCAAGGTGAGTTACAACCAAATATGTCGTGACAAGAGTGAAAGATCGTACAGTTGCACAGGCTTGGGAGTAATCACCCCACATTCCCCGCCGCATTTTCTTTTCTTGTGTGATATCCCGCCATGGCCCTGTCCAACTCTGCTGCAAAGATTCCTTGGCCCGTAATTCTTCTGCAGTCGCCACAGGTACAACTGCGAAGACTCTACGGATTTGGTGGTTTGCCCGCTGACCCTCTCTTTCGGCCACCACTTCGAGAGAGTAGGAGATTGCCGCAGCATGGGAGGGCTCAGCCGTACAATGAAAAGACGGGTGTGAATCGCCCGGAAGTTGGAATTGAAAAGGACGGGAAAGAACTTGAGACCCTCCCTCAGGAAATGCACTCCCTGGCGTCCAGAGGGACTTTTTATCCTGAAAAAGCTGGATGGCACCCAAAATTAGCGAGATAACACACCAAAGAGAACGACATGGATCATACGACGACGGACTGTGTGTGCAGTACTTTCTCATTGCGAACTAGGATTTGTCTAAGATGCCATTAGCTTTGGCCAGGAATGTAGACCAGTGCGTACGTCTTTATGGCTCCTCTGCAATTGATCCACAGATGGTGAATGTGGAGCTCTTGCGCCTGCGCCATGTCAAGATCGACATGGCCTGCGATTGTCTCGCCTGCAACACGGACACGATCTTTGAAGTGAAGTTTGATAGGCCACTGGAGGTTGCTGCTAGAGGCCATGAGTCCGTCGAAAGTCCACCGGGTTCTTTATACCAAGGCCCGATTTTCCAGAGCGTCAATCTGTCAAGAGGAAGGCTGAGTATCAAAAGACACGCATTGCTGGTTGATCTCGAGCAGTTTCGCTTTATTATTCCCAATGGAAACCCCATTTTCGGCTCAACAACCTATCCGCATACGGCGGCTCAACCCATGTTACAATCTTTAAAAAATCGAAATATAGGAGATGGAACCAAATGAATGGAAGTCTAGACTCTCCCACTCACTGTCATGATCAGCTGCCAGTGATAAATATCACCGCGGCTACGAACCGAAAGCCGTTCCGCATAAAACGCGCATTCCGACGCCGTTTGCCGGTGGCCGAGAAGGTAAAACCCGATTGTTTCCGAACCTTCTCCACAGAATCATCTCCGCACTGCCTGTGAAACTAGTGGCAATGAACGTACCAGATCTTCCTGCCGGCCCGTCGCTAAGTTCCAGTCTTGTTAATTTGGTTGCCCTTAATAAGTCTTAACCAGACTTAAGGCCTTAATTTTGGGGAGCACCCTTAATAAGACCCTTAACTACAACACTGGTAGGGACGAGGATGCCTGCAGAGTATACCAGAGTAGGCCCGGGAATCAGAGTATTTTTCCCTGGTCAGCTGCAGACGTTGGAATTCGGTGGCCACCGCGGTTGTTTGAGTACCCAACAATGTTGCATGTTGAAATTATTTGAAAAGCCATTCGAAAAATGGACCTAACGACTTGCTAACGACTGCATTGATTCAAAGTCATGTTCAAAACGTAACTTGTGTCACAGTCACGTGCCATCACTCTACGTGTTTTGCCTCTTGCCAGTGCCACTCAGTGAGGCACTCGCACATGGCAACTGCTACATGCAACCTCCAAAAGGTGGAGAATTTGTGGTTCTCCCCAGATGCTGTCATCCTTCGGGCACAAACCCGCATCTTTCGCGTTTTCGTCGCGATTCTGAAGGAAAAGTCATTCCGACATTCGTATTCGCGGACATGTTTATGTTCCCCCAACCACCCTCTGCCGACATGGAAACTATAGAAGGCGTTTCAGTCGTGACCCTTCACGATGATCCAGCGGAGATGGAAGTCTTTCTTAGGGCGATTTTTGACTCAGAGTGGGCTTTCTCTGTTCTTGGAACGAAGCGAGGACCGCTGACCTGTGTATTCTTATTTTTCAGTTTTTTCACATCTCCTGTGGAGTCTGATCATAAAATCGAGGATATCCTGGGCATCCTTCGTCTCGCGCACAAATACGACGTGCCTTATCTGCGGCGCCGTACTTTGAAGTACCTCTGGGCCATTTATCCCACACTCCTCTCAGAATACGACTGCCGCGAGGATACAGATTCAGATGAAACCGTCGGTCGCGGGCTTGCGACAATTGCGACGGCGATGGAGGTCGCGAGGTCGGTGCCCTGTGGCTCCTCCCCGCCGCTTATTACGACCTATGCCAGCGGGAACTTTCGACGATCATCGATGGCCCCCGATGGCCTGCCCTTAGAGAAAAGGAACGGAGGTCATGTCTCCTCGGTCACTCGGCGCAGTTCCGAACTTTCCCGGAACTCTCCAAATTTCTTTCTGTCGCGAAGGACGAAGACGATGACTGTGAAGATTCGACGAGGTGTAACAGGCTCCGTCTTAAAATCAGCTTTGCTTTCACCTCTGAAATGCGTCGTCATAAGACGTGGCTTCCCTTTCTCTGGGCCGAGACACTGTGGGAGGTGCTGAAGGACGGGTTTGGAATGTGCGACCATTGTATAACGGAAGCCAAAGGTCTTTACGCCGCCGCGAGGAAAGTGTGTTGGGATGAACTCCCGGAGATGTTCGGTTTGCCCAAGTGGGAGAAGCTGGAGGGAATGCGACAAGCATCACTTTCGGCATAATCCCATCGGTCGTTTCCTCAGTCTTCCGGGATGACAAGGTTCACCTCGTGTATTCTTCCATTCGTAGAAAAGATGACCATCAAGCGTCGGAGCCAATTTCCTTGATTTTTCTTCATTGTGTAACTGGCCCAAGCACAGCACTCTTCTCCTGCCGTGCCAGATTAGGTCCAATGAAAGCTGAGGATTTCTCGTTGAGACAAGGACCTGGACCAGGGACTTTAGCGGAATGCTAAGAAAATATGGTTGAATTCTCAGTCAGTATAGGTATATCTGAATAAACGCTAGATGTAATTTTTCCAGAACGCCAAGGTCTGTTCCAACTAAAATCGGGTCAGTGTCGATATGGGACAAAGATTCACCGAAAATAGCTCGTACATTTGCAGTAAGGAGCAAAGTGTAAGAATCCGGCGCCTTGGTGAAGTTACCGACACTGGGAGGAGCTGAGGTACAAAAGTAAATCACAGCAAGCATCTCATTACTGGGTACATATCGGTGTTCGTGCTACCGAAGTCCGTCGGACGCGAGTATGTAGTCGCAGTGAAATGGTTTTCGGTTGATTTTTCGCCCATTTCTCCAAGATAAAGTTTCTGCCTGTCAATGTGCATCGAACTTTATTCCGAACATCAGCCATAACAATCAAAATCTGTAAGAAAATACGACGGCCAGAGCAGCGGGGGTATTGTGATTCCTGGGAGTGTTCTCTCGGACCAGCAATCTGCATTCACATCTTCGAGGAAAGCGTCCGGATGGAGACTCCGAGGTGCTGCCAAGCTCCACCGAGCCTAAGGATATCCAGCTTTTCATAGCCGAGCAAAGAATTTGGCATGTGGTTCCACCCGATGAATAAACAGATCTAAGGTTAGTACAGAATAACGCAGCATGAGGGGCGGAGGCAATAAGAAGCCTTCATGCAGGAGAAATGCAACCAGCCACGAGGATCGGACCACCAGGACACAGTTCAAGACATTGAGAAGAAGCAAGGGGCAGTGTTGGACATCTTAGCATCTTGCTTAGCGACGGCTGGTCTCGAAAACTCAAGTTGTTTTCGATACGAGACGGGAAACCTACGCAGTCTTGCGAGCTCTACCATCGACTTGCGTCGTCTAGCATCGGGTTGAGACGGGTTTTTGATTGGGCAGTTTCATCAACTCGAAACGAGGGCAAAATAATAAATGGCCGTTGGGTGTTCTTCGTAGGCTCCTCGGATTCGTTCGATTCAGGTTCCACGGATGAGCGTTCAAAAGTGGAATGCTATGGGGATTAGTGTTTCGCTGCATTGAAATATAGGACACCGCTCCGTGATAATACCGGCCCAATAGAATGCGGGTCAGAGCGGTGCTTATGGCGGAGTTTTTGAAAGTTAAAAAATAGCGCGATAAGTTCAAAAGAGTGCGACAAAGCGCGGAGAAATTCCAAACGGTGGATATTGTTAACGGTTGCTTGATCCTCGGATTAAACCCGACTACAAAATTGTACATATGCACATGATTTCCGATATAAATACATTGAGCCCGACCCCTTATTTATAAATGTTGATCGCGTTGAACTGGAAGTACGCATTGGCAAACGCAGCCGGGTTGTTGTCCACGTAGCCTGACAAAGTGGTAGTCCTCGGTGAATTCATTTGTACTCATCGTTTTGAAAAATCACGCACTATTGCAAGTCGACGGGCATCCCGATGCGCCGTAGATGCTAGCTTGACCTGCCCAGTCACCGCCTGTGAAGGAAGGATTAATTTAGGAAAGCGGAAGCAAACGACGGAATATATTTACAGAAGGTGAGATTGATGATAATATTATTGGCATCGAAGAACTGTGCCAAGTTGCAGCTGGTATTCGGGAAGTTGGCCGTCGGAGTCCCCTGAAAAAAAGTGAACTCGGATCCTCGCCAAAGCGAGTAAACCACTCACCCAGTTTCCTGTGTTTACGCTCGTACCTCCTGCTTTGACATCTGCGGGCACGTTTGCAGCATTTCGAGCCCAAAACCACACGAGAATGGCTGTGTTCGTGCGCTCTATTGCGTACCTGTGAAACAGCATCAGTCAATTCGGCCTATACAGCAGGGGAGACATACCATCCACCGCCACCTGCATTGAATGTAGGACCATAGCTTGCTGCTTGTCCAACACTGACGCCACAGCCCGAGTTTGAGTTGACATTGGTGTCACAATTCAATAGCAGAGAAGTGCTGTAGAAGGCAGGAATCAGTGTTGCAACAATACTGAAAGGACGGAATGACGAACCCAGTTTGTGGCCTCGATGCAGGCATTGTGCATCCTGAGCGTTGCGTCAGAAAATTAACCGCCAAAGTAGCTACAGTGCAAACCTGGCGAGGTATGCAGAGTAACCTGGTCTGTTCCTTGGTCGTTGACACCCTCCTACGTGTTGCAATCAATACAAGCTAGATTTGATCGTGAGACGGACGTACAACAATGTCCACCTCGCCCCCAGCTGGCCAATTTGCTTCATTGGTTTCCCATCTGCGTGCCGATGACTCGTCAAGGTCTGACACACGAGATTCCAGCATGGAATAATTACATTGCCGGCCATGTCCTGTAATACGATATCAGTACTCGAGATCAAATCGCGAGAATTAACACTGACCCGCAACCCTGAGGCATGTGGACCACATCGAACCTATTGCCACGTGAGTTGATGCTGAGAATCATTGAAATCAAATCAGGCAAGATAACTCACACTGCGACATGAGTCGTGTATGCATTGTTGGTCCTAATCCGAACGGAATTTCTCCCCACCGAACTAGAGTCACTGATAACGGTCTTTGAGTCGGCCCTCAAAATAAAGGTGTTTGCTATGGAAACGTCAACGTCATTCACACCAAAGACCATAACTTGTACATACCCGAAGCGAATGTCAGGTTCTGGCTCATTGCCGTCGCTTTGCTGACATAGTTTCTGGAGGCAAATTAACGAAATAAACCGGATATGTTGCGATAACTGACACTCGGCCATGTGTAGGATCCGGGATAGCCTCAAAGTTAAACGAGTTGTAAAATCCTGTACCGACGATGTTCTCGGAGCGAGAATAGGTTGCGCCAATAACCGAGGAGACAGTCGAAGTCAGAGCCAGGAGACGAGCAGAGATTCTGAATGCGCCTTTCATGGCTGGCGGAGAGGCGGATGAATGGGAAGGGACAGGAGGAAAATTCGTGATGGTTGACACAGTTTTTAAAGGTTCGCAGCTCTGTCGTCAACGATGCCACAAGATAAATTTCCATGCGTGCGCGTACCTGCGGATCTAAAACCAAGTGATCGTGGAGTCCCAGATAGGTTGAAGATGGTCGGATGGCTGATCACATTATTGCCAACCACAACGCAACTCCCTCAAAAGGGGCTCCCTTCCTCGTGTACAACAGGATATCCCAGAAATAGCTAGATTAGTGGCTCAAGTTCGGTCCAACCAAGTTCACTTGACGGAGGAGGCAACCAATGAATAACGTCTTATAAGGGAAAATCGCGATCCCGTGGTCATGATGATGACCTGTGGATAGTGATGTCGGTATTATCTCCGTGTAAATTTAAACACATGTCAAGCATTTCTTTGTGACGTCACTGATATCCGCCGTCTGGTTTCTCTCTGAAGGAAATATGACGATGTGCTACGATGGGTCGATCTTTTACAGTCCTTGGGTGTTCTATATCTGTTATAGAATTCGCGGAATTCATGTGCTAAATCCGTTATACATACCACTGGTTTTGAATTTTCTTCGGGTATCGCGGACAGGAATAAACCGGTGATATCCACGGTGGAATACTTTAGAGACGATGGTGATGATGGCGACGGGGAGAAATCTCGGATACGCAGGCTTTTACACCCTAAATTAGAAATCTTGGGGACACGTCCCCGGCTTCCGGTTCCACAGTCCATTGGATGGTGGTCGCAAGGCCGCCGATGTGAGCATCAGTTCATCACAAATGTTGGCTGTATCGAAACTTTACTTGGTCGAAGTACTTACTCGAATTTATGAATCATCGAACATAACGAGTCCTCGAGGGAGAACTTTATAGTCCATCAATCAAGCACCGCGACCGTGAGAAGTTCCACGCACTGCGGCCGTGGAGACAAAGTCCCCGCATACGGCTTTACAGCTGTTCGGGAAAATAATGAAACAGATCGGTTTTTTTCTCTCGATCGTTTCCCGAAATGGAAGCTTAGAAGTTGTGCCAAACGGCCTTCCTGAGGCTTTCCCACCTTGATGTCCTCTGAGTACACTAGTTCATTGGAGATTTCGGAGGCCGGCGAGGGGTGGCGAAAACCTTAATTCTGGACCATCACTACCCACGGGCCGGCGGCCAAATTTCTGAATGATCGGCCCAATCACGGGCCGAAATCCGAGTCGAAAAAGAGCTTAATCGGAGATGTTCAGCACCGGCCGTGACGGCAAGGTTACCGTTGCCCAGAGCGTTGGCCTCGAGCCTTAACAACCCCCGGGAAGTGTTGAAGATCCTTGCGAGACTGGAGGAGGAGGAGAGGCTCCCGGTCACTACCTTGGAGGTTGGTCGGATTTCCGCCCCAAATTTTTTTGGCTGTTTTACTCTACGAAATTCCCGTTTCCTGAGCTGATTTACTCTATATCCGACCAGCCTTTGGGGGTAAAATGCCAATTTTTTCGTCCTTCAATGCAATTTCTCGCCATCACGCTTGCCTCACGCCGTATTTTTCAGTAATAAGCGCGCACCGCCACAGGCGGTGCCGTTCGCTGGATTCCAGCGGACACAGATCACCCGTCCGACATAATCCACTGGACGCCGGCTGTGCTGACAGGAATCCATGGGGTGTCGCTGAATTCCGATACTTATTTTTGCGAATTGCGAATCCATAAAAAAAGATACTTTTTCAGACCTGAGTTGAAGTTTTGGGAAGAAAACCCATGTCTGAGTGAATCAACATTTTTAATTGTATCTCTATTATTTCTATCATCCACCCGGCGGAAATCGATGGATTTTGGTACGGTGTCTGGCAGCTTCCGCCGGATCTGTAGCCTGCGTACAGCGGCGTCTGCCAGAGTTTAGCAGATTTAACCTACTTTTCCGAACAATTCCGCCGTCATCCCCAGGACGGCAGCGGGGCTCAACCAAATCTCCACCGTCGTCCGCTGGAATCTTGGCCTGTTTCCACCAGAGTCCGGCAGATTTAAGCTACTTTTCAGAAGAATTCCACCGTCATCCTGAGGACGCCACCGGAGCTCGACCAAATTTCCACCATCGTCCGCCGGAATCTTGGCCTGTTTCTACCACAGGCCGGCAGACTTTACCGACTTTTCAGACAAGTTCTGCCGTTGTCCGCAGGATACCACCAGAGATCAACTAAATTTCCATCATCGTCCGCCGGAATTATGGACTTTTTCCGCCGTCATCCGGTGGAATTCACCTGGATTTAAAATTTGATACTTGACTGGCTAATTTTCCTGTGCTATATCCTCTACAGCATCCCAAAATTCCTCTGATAATTCTCTTTCCTTCTCCAGCATCCTGCCTTCTGCCATCTCTTTGTAAAGTAGCATTAAGACATCCACACAAAAGTCGTAATGTGTTGCAGACATCTGACGAAGTTGGGCTTCGAATCCATTGAGCCAAGCATTTAGCTGTTCAGCAATAGGGCCCCCTTTAATTTCATCCAAGGTCAAGACTGGAGTGTGGGCTTCAGACATGATGAAAGCGGAAGGAAAGTCGATTTTTCTTAGATTTTTCATCTTATTTTACAGCATGGATACCGGCAGATGGCGCCGACAAAAAAACACATGGGCGGCCTTGGCATCCGCCGAATTCCAGCGACTTCCGCCCAACGAGTGGGACAAGGGGCCGCTACTTAGACGACAGCTGCTATCTTATCTCGGCATCCGCCGGCATCCTTCGATCTCCATCACATCCCGTTCGCGGCTGATGTCCGCCGCCTTCCTACATCATCCGCCGGCGTCCGACGCCATCCTCTGGGGTTCCGGGCATATAACTCCTATTTTTGGACTTCCTCGCACGTCACAGCGCCAACACGCTGCTGAACTGTTTATTTCAAGCTGAGGCGGTCAAATATCACACTCCTGGCCCTCCAGACTATATACTGTTTCAAAAAAAATCTCACCCTGTGGCGTAATTTACTCTATTTACGACTGACCCCAGCTATTTCCGGCCTGTTTTACTCTATAAATGGCCAGAGGTAGGGGTCATTTTGGACCTTTGATTTACTCTATGGCCGACCAAGCGGTAAGGTAGTGACCGGGGGCCTAGGAGGAGGAGGAGGATATACTGACGCAGTCCCACAATTGGAACAGCCAGTTTACTACGTATGGCATCGTAACTTATACAGGCAAAAAGTTACCCATCAGCGGGTGCTCTTGGAATGCTTCTGCAGACTAAGATCCACTATCCCAAACACTCCGAAAAAAAAAAAGAAAAAAAAAGAAAAAAAAGTTACCCATCAATACATAGAGGAGGTCTCGGGAAGCCAGTAAATCCCTGACTTGGAAAGTGTACCATAATCTTGTAAACTGTGTAAACTTCCTCAACTTCGTCAACTCTTTGGTAAGCGAGGAGTTTATGCATCAAACGGCCTGCGTCCCGCTATCGAGGAGTTAGGGCAAGCGCATCCGGGTATAAGCGTTGTGGTCCCGCCTCGCTGGTTAGGGTTAGTGTTAGAGTTAGGTGGCTGGGGGCTGGGGGGGAGAGGAACAAAGTAGAAAGCGTGAACGAGGCTTTAGTGTGCCGACCTGAGAGGCCCTGGCTTGGGGGACCCCCTGAGCGCAGCGAAGGAGGGGAGGGCCTCGAATGGTCGGTCCCCTTCGCGCACACGAAGGAAAGGACGGTATAAACAGGCAGTAAAATGCATATTTAATACAGCCTTTAACCGTGAAGCGAAACGCAACGTAGAAGCGAAACACCAGTTATTCCGCACCACATAATTGTCCGTTGACCCAAATTTTTGTGAGGGAACCGTATACCATTAGAAATGACTCAGTGCAAAAGGAATTAGATCAAGGCCCTTTGTGGAACCCGTAGCGCACACCTTTGTATGGCAGTACTGTATACTTTGTTCAATATACTTGATGTCTAAACGCGGCAATCCTCGGGTCGAAACTCACTACCAGATGCATCACTTGGGGTTTTCAAGGTGGGAGAGTCATAATATGAGCACCCCTGGATTATTTTCGAGTGTTTCGCTTCTAATTTAGCCATAAACGGGAGTCCGAAAGATTGAACTCGTTCTAGTTCGGAACTGCAGATATTAGCTTAAACATTTATATGGCCAGATAGCCCAGGTGTTATACTATTGAACTATGAAAAGGTCTGGGATTTCATACAAATCCGGCCCAGAAATCGCAGATTCGCTTGAGCGTTTCATTTCACGGTTAAAGACTGTATGGATGTACGATTTTTGCGTCAGACGCGAGTATGCGGGGCCGAGACGGGTGATGATGCACGAGAGGAGGATGAAGTTGACGAGTATTGACGGCGATGAGGGGCGTTGGCGCGATGATGGTTGTGGTGATCCTGACGACACTATGCAAGACACGGCGTTTGAAGGAGAGCATACTTGAACGTACGGCATGATGTAGAGATCACCAAGGCGCGGAGAGAAACTGCTCCAAAGGCGGCCACTCCAGCCAACGAGTTCTCCGATCACGCCACCGGGGGAGCATCCACCACATGTGGAAGTACGCTGCCTGAACCGCGTGAAGCACTCACTGCATTCAGACCCCCCCCATAGGCACAGATGTGCCCACCTTCACCGATCCCCGCCTACGGACTGCCCACCCAAGCCGATGTTGGTCTACCCTAATAGGCATCGGCCGACGTTGGTCTAGCATCCCTACCAAGGCAGAGCCTGCCCACCTTGGTAGATCTTCGCTGACAGTGGTGTGTCTATCTTGGCCAACCTTGGCCGACCTGGGTCTAGGTTGGTGTTGGTTGGAATGGCTGGACGGGTACAAACCATGTCAGATTTTGAATTTGGCTAACTAGGCTTAGCTAGGCTCATCGCCCATGTGAGTCTATGTGTGCCTAATCCAGTGGGAATACCTAGACCAACCTCGGCAGGGATGGCCAGATGGATGGGCAAGGGTCGGCACACTGGTCTGCCTACACATCTGCCTATCAGGATCTGGCAGACCTGTGCCTACAGGGGGGTTTGAACGCAGTGACTGGACGAGCACGTCAGTAAAGAATTAGCTGGGAAACAAATCATCATACGAGTGCTAATTCCAAAAAGTATAAGGAAAACAATGTGACGTCCTCATGGGGTGCATATCCATAGGCAGTCTCGGACACAGTCGGAGACACTACAACACTACAAAAGATTCGATTAGATAATTTAATGAGGCGGCGCTCTCATGACGCACTTGTACCATTGAAAGAGGACATTGGATGAAAAGGTTACAAAGGTTGAAGACGAAGCTGAGAAGATGTGAAGAATGAGTAAACAGAACGATAACGGTGGCCTATTTAATCGCGCCAGCGGCGCGTCAAGGTTAAACTACGGTTGCGATGGATTTCCCGAGGAAACCTTGCTCTTTGGTGTCGTTGTGCACCGACTGTTTAGCCATACGCATCTGGTCAACATGTAGCCATCAGGTGCCTCGCAAATGGGCCCGACTGTCCCCAGTTCAGCGGGCACTTTGGCGGTGTGCTCTTGTTGTATACCGTCATACGCCAACTGTTAGAAGTAGGATCGAAATTGGTGTGCCAGTGGGTGTACTTGACAAGTAATATATGCGTAGAACATGAACATACGACCAGTATTATCGGTTCAACGTCTGTTTTCTGCTTTTCGAACTGACCTGGGCCTGTCAGCATGAGGTTAAATTCCAGGGATTAGTTTACATACGGCGGAAACATCCTGGTCGTCATAACTACGTGCGCCCCCTTGGCGTCTAGCTTAGAATTGAGTTGATACTCAGCATTCAATCTCAATCCAAGGAGACCATGCTATGTAAATCTACGGGTGCGCAGCTTAGCATCGACAAATGCGGAACATTCACAGTCTACCGGGACCACCGCAGTAATACATCCTCCATTCCTTTCTTAACCCACGCCACAGCTCTTTAACGGTACATCAAACCAGCACTGCCAACCATCGAATAAAGCTGCGCCTCATCAGCCACATCGAATCACATCATGAGTGAATACCACCCACCGAGCAACATCGTCCAAGAGGCGAAAACCGTCGCCGTCACCGCTGCTCCCGATGTCGTTGTAACTCGCACCATGGGCCGTCTGTGGACGACTGCCACGCCCAACATCCACACCTACACCCATTCCTTCTATACGGAGGTGCGGGTACAATACCCGCCGCAAGAAGCCGGTAGAATGACACTCAAACTCGAGTGGCCTTCCCCCCCACAAAAGGCTACGCCCATCGCCGGCGTATTTGTTGGCGGGATCGCGGTGGGGCTCCTTGTCTGTGTGATCATAGCGTGGGCACTGTGCAAAGAGATCAAGCGGTTGAGGGCAATCGTAGGCCGGAACAAGAGCGACGAGGCCTACGAGCCGTCCTTCGCGAACGAAGAGTCCGAGAAGACTAAGGCTGGGATTTTCCTTCCGCGAGAGGTGGACCGTTCTCCGGGGTTGAATCTGAGCCTTTGTTGGCAGACCAAGTTCTGTTTGATGTCGAGGAAGTGGTGAGGTCAAACATACTTCTTCGTGGTCAGAATTGATATTCAAACAGGGAAACATTTGAGACTATCTCGGACAATCAAGGGCGCGTTAGGTATCCCAGGGAAAATTAAATTGTATTATCCAGGGACTGCCAGTGTACATCCGTAACAGAACTTCAAGTATTCAATTGATAGACAGTTAGACTCGGCGGCGGGACTTGGGCGGGACGCATCCTGGGGTTCAAGCACGCACAAGCTTCAATGAAGCAGTCTGAGTCCGATGGGGAGCTGGAAAGATGGAGGGGAGTTCCACAGCCGTTCGAGGCTTGGGGGGCAAAAGTCCTTGTGACATGTGACTTGTCGTGACAGAAACTGATACTGTTTGGCAACCCAACGGAAAGAAACACGGCTCAACAACCACCGAGATTTCATATTACCAGGGCCGTTCATCTCTGGAATTAAAAACAAGCCCAATTTTTTTTCATTCATAGCGAAGCATATGCCAGTGTGGTACAGGTAAACTTCGCCGTCAAAGATAAATGTTGATCGAGTTGAACTGGAAGTATGCGTTGGCCAATGCAGCCGGGTTGTTGTCCACGAAATCTGCCAAATGTGGGTGGCCGGTTAATCCATTGATATCCATTCCAAAAAAAGCAATACCTTTGCAGGTTGAAGGGCATCCCGACGCAGCGTAGACGGCAGCGTTGCCTGCGAAGTCACCACCTGTGAAGGAAAGTTGAATTTACAGAGAAGCTCTAGGGAGTAGAGATATATACAGAGAGTGAGGTTGATAATGATGTTATTAGCATCGAAGAATTGGCCAAGTTGCAGGTGGTATCGGGAAGTGGGCGACCGGGATTCCCTGGAAGAATAAGCTCCGGATCCCCAACGGGTGAACCACTCACCCAGTTATGTGTGTCTACAGTATACTTCCGAATCTAACACCTGCAGGCACGTGTTCATCATCTCGAGCCCAAAACCAGACGGAGATGAATTCTTCCGTGCGCTCGATTGCGTACCTGGGCAACGAAATTAGCCAATTAGGCCATACATCAGCGGTAACTTACCATCCACCGTGATTCGCATTAAAAGCAGGACCATAGCTCGTTGATTTTCCAGCACTGACACCGCAGCCCGCGTTGAAGTTCACGCTGACGTCACAATCTAACTGGAGAGAAGTGCTGTAGAAGGCAATAATCAATGCTTGGACAATCCGGAAGGAATGTATCACGAACCCAGTTTGTGTCCGCGTTGCAGGCATCGTGCATCCTGATCGTGGAGTCAGAAATTTAAATCGGCTACCCAGCTACAATCCCAACCTGCCGCAGTGTGCAGAGTGATCTGGTCAGTTCCCTGATCATTGACGCCTTCCTATCCGAAACAGTTCAAACATGCTGGAGTTAGTCCCAGGACGACGTACAAGGATGTCCACTTCCCCTCCATTCGGCCAGATCGATTCATCGGTTTCCCACCTGCATGCGATAATTCATTGAGCTTGGAGGCGCCAGGTTCGAAAAATTAAAAATTACACGGCTGGCCAGGTCCTTACGACACCGCAGTATCAGTGAAAAACCAGGGCCAAAGTAAGATACGTTACTGACCCACAACCCTGAGGCATGTGGAGGATGTCGAACCTAATGTCAAGTGAGTTGTTGCTGATAACCAGGAAATCAAGACGCACACTGCAACATGCGTAGTATATGCTTTGTTGCTTCTTATCCGAACTGAATTCCTCCCCACAGTGCTGGAGTTGCTGATAACGGTCTTGTGGTCGGTGCGTAAAACAAAGGTGTTCTCGGACGCGAAGGTCTGTGATTGGTCAGCGATAAACTGGAGGCGAAGACTCGAAACCCACCAAATTTTGTCTTCGCGCCGTCGTCTCGTCGACATAGTTTCTGGGGAGAATCAATAGATGAACAGAGGATATGTTGTGATGACGGACACCCGGCCGTGTGTCGGGTCCGCGATGGCTTCAAAGTTAAATGCGTCGTAGAAATCCTGACCGACAATGTGCTCAGTGCGGAAATAGACCGCGCCCAGAACACTAGAGACGGTCAAAGAGAGAGTCAGGAGGCGAATAGAGATTCCGGATACACTTTTCATGACTGAAGGAGGGGTGAACGTGGTGTGATAGAATGGACCCTGAATATCACCTGTGTCAAGCTGTATTTAAAGGGAGAGTTGTTTTTAGAATCAATGCCGTCAACGAGTCCACAAGGTACGCGAGTTTGATTTAAAGCCAATTGTCAATGATCGTCGAGTACTTACTAGATATGATAGGTCGGATGTCCGATCTTTGCATTGCTCGTCAAAGGACAATGAACGAAAGATCCTAATAGTTGCAGGAGAGCCACAACTTTTCGTATCGGGTAGTACGAGGCTGGTCCTCCGAAACCCTGAAAATGATCAAATCGGTGTGGAAGCATCGAGCCGCTGTCCGTGGCGACTAACGGGAAAACAAACGGCAACCAACATTGGCAGAAAATTTGTCATATGATTACCGTCATTGCCCAGGTTGTTGACACTTGAAGGTTTGTTGGATTGTTGAATGTCCGCTTCCACTGACTCGACTGAACGAACGCTGAACCCTTTCCACAGCACCATCGAATTGATGGATACTCACATTGTCCTCGGAATATGCTTCTATAATTCATTTCTGAATTCTGGGGATATCTGTGCGCCGCCAAACTTAAAAAGTTGAACGTCTCTTGGTTAGCTTAGAGGAGAAGTGACTATGACTGGCCGTCCCGACTGTCTTGCGAATATATAGAAATGACGGTCTCTCGCATTAATATTGTCTGTCAAGGCCGGCATGGCGCTCTCCGAATATACTTCTATATTATTCTTGAGAGATTCGCTGGGGATCACCGCCATAACTTGAGAGCCTGACACTACGCCTGACAACGACGACGTTGGAGATGCGAGAGATATACATCTGCGAAGATTCCCAGGCAGTGAGCGGTCACAAGGAATGATATTGGAACGGAACGAACTTTTCCCTTAGTGCAGGACGTTCTTTCCAAGTACCATTCTAATCACAAGCAAATTCAAAGTAGTAAATACTTCAAGTCTGTCTATTTACTGGGGTTGCTGATTGGTATTATAAACAATGGACAGAACGCCAGTACTGGTGTACCGACAACGATCAGCAGGTGTCCAACCAGAAAGACGGGGGAAAAATCACAAACGGCCCAAAAGAAAGGAGAGTGCGGTTGGGTATCCCTTGAACCCGAGCCTGCGCAGGATAATTTGATCCCGGATTCATAAGATAGACGCTAAAACAATATTTGAGCTCGTACCACGCTTTGTTGTAGGATTCAGAAGTTCGGGCTGTTCCCTTGGTAGAGTGCTGGTCGGTGCAAGGACTCCGGATCCAGTTGGTGGAAATGATATCAGATCAGCAAATAGGGCCGTCTGAGAGATTAAATTCCCACCAGAAGTAAAAGGCTTGAAGCAGAAGCTCTGAAGGCGAGCCTGAGGTTGAGGTATGTATGAAAGGAAAGTGTGTCCAGTGTCACAGTCACACACCATCACTGTTTGGCAACTGCGGCCAAAATAAACACGGTCTCTCGTTCTCCTTGACTCGCGCGTCCATCCTCCGCAATGCCTCCCTCGCCCTTTGCTGTAGCCGGGATGGCGTCTACATCTACCTCTCACTTGAATCATAACCCCAACCTGAACACCTGGGGAGGAGGAGGAGCCAGCACTAGTGGCTCTTTGACCAACTCATTCACGGATACTCTCTCCCAGTCTAGAAGCCACTATCAGCCAGGGTACCTCATGGTACGATTCCAATTTGCTTCTCATTTTCAAGCATTAACACCGTGGTTCCAGTCGGCCTCCCAATCGAATGTTGGTCGGCCTTGCTTCTCATCATCTACGCATGCTGATTTTTGCTAGAATTCACCGACTGGTGCGCAGCGGGTAGACGAAGCGCCTGTGGTCCAGACTAAGGCCAAGATGAACAACGCGTTTTCTCGTGGGCCTACGTCCGATTTTGGGATGGATTCGATGTTCCAGAGCTCTAGGTACGGCGTGACCTTTCGGGCGCGATTAGGGTCTTATTTCTTCACAGACAGCGGCAGACGCTTGCGGATGAAGACGCCCCGCCAATGAACTCCGTGAACGACATCCCGAGCGAGATGTACGCGGACTCACCTTTCCAGCCACGCGTCAGTCGGCCTCATCTAATGAATTCATGTCCACACTGAACGCCCTCGGTAGGGCTCTACCTTGAATTCCTCCCTTGCTCGTTCGCGTCCGAGGCCGCCCCCGGTTACGCAGATGTCCCCAATGCTCTACATCATTGTCTTCGGCTATCCCTCAGACAAGTACAGCGTTACAGTCGAGTACTTCAAGTCCCTCGGCGACGCGTCCGAGCCCGACCCGCACGCGGAAATCATGAACTGCTTCAAAATTGGCTACAAGGACCCCGCGGATGCCATGCGCGCCGTGCGCAAGAACGGCGAGATCCTCGGTGGAAGCTGGATGGTCGGCGCTAAATGGGCTGTATGTGCACATGCTCGCACTGTTTTCGGCTTCACTGACGTGCACCTGCCCTCCAGGACGCTGCCCAGGCGGAGGCGCTCCTGAGTCAGCCTGTCGTGCGACACAGCTCACCAGACCCGACCGCGATGTCGGTCGACACCCCCGGCCCGGGGCACGCCTACGGAGGCACCAGCACGCCCACCGTCGGCACCCCCATCAAGCTTGCCCCGTCTGCGTCTGCTTTCAGGCGTGCGGCCGCTGGCCCTAGTGCTCCGAAGCCAGCGCCTGCGCCACAAGCGCCCAGCTGGACAAGTGATGCTGCACCTGCGAACGCCGCTGCGGCTGCCCCGGGGGGCAAGGGTGTATTGGGACAGGTGTCGGATATGATATTCGGGTGGTAGGTAGAAATGCTGCTTTTCGGCCTTGCTTGCGATTTGAATGGATGAATGTGCCTGCACCGGTCTCTCACCTCCGTGTTTTTCTCGTTTCTAGGGAGGGCTCAAGCCCCGTGCCACATTGGCCTCGGTTGCTCACCCCCGTTCTTTTCTCGTCTAACGTCGGTCCAAGCGCACTATATACTTATTCATCTACGGACTCCGCTGAGCTCGGATGCTTTGGTGTCGACTGGCACTCGGATCCGGCCGCATTATGGCCGATTAGAATGATTTGCGCTAGTTCTGGAAGACTGAGGGCGACGTCACTACAACCGGGCTACTCATCGTTCGTCCGTCTATGGCTGCTAGCTTTCTGTGTTATGGCCAAGACGTTGCCGCTCCAGACGTTCCCGAGCAGCGGGTCATCCCAATGGCCTACCAGACCACATCTGCCTGTACCCTAGACATGCACGATGCGCATGCTATTCGACAGCCACCATCCTCGTGCAATGCTGCCGCGTCCGTGTCCACCATCGTTCGTTCGTACCTCCGGTCAGAACCCCAGGCCCGTCAGCGAAGCCCTCACCGCGCGTCTCGAAGTGCATCTAGAATTCGTCGGAGACTTGCTTATTTCCAGGCTCCCTTCCACTGAATTCATCCGAAAGGATCGCGCGAACGTATTATGAGGGCCGACCCGGCAGCGGCCTGGCAATCACGCACTGGCCGCCGTGATATCATAGTGGATCTGAAGCTGTGCAAGTGCGCTGCGCAATATTCTACAGCAGGTCGAGTTGCTCCCGAACGGATGGAGATGCCCTGGCGGTCTAGGCCGGCCCAAGGGTGCGCCGAGGACGACTTTAGCAGCGACGACGACCAAGACGACGACAGTGAGCTGAATGAATACGTCAGGATTTACAGGTATGATGCTATGCGAGTCAGTTGCCGCCAAAAGTGTATTTATTTATTCGCCATGGCAAGGACGGACACATCCGTACCCGCGCGTGCCGCGGTTGAACCGTGGTTGTCAATGGGTTCTCTTACACGCCGTTTGAATGGGGTTTAAAATCCTTCATGGAGGTGAATTCGGGAGATTAAATAATATTAAAGGCGCGGGCACCGAAACACGCGGTGTCTCTTGGCTCCTTGTCCCTGTGAGTAGTCGATAATATCGTATCAACGGCGGGTGGATAGTCCAATGCTAAAGGCTTGGAGTTGGCGCGTAACCCGGCGCAACCGGGTATACATTGGCGGCATTTCGAACGTGCGGTCTATCCAATGAGGATGCTATACCGAGTGGACGCGCAGTACTTGCTGCCTAGTCGGAGCACAGGAGACGCATGTACTAACTGCCTCGTCGGAGTAAGCAGATGCAATATACGTGTGGACGGCCGGCCAGGACGTTCCAATACCCGTGAGTTTTCGAAGCTGTAACCACACATGACTTCTCAAGGGAGTCAATTGAATGTTCAGGCTTTCATATTCGCATTCGCCGCTTTGGCGAGAAGATTCAAGTGGGTGAGATGAGATGGATAGCAGGTACAATGGGAACGAAGTGCGAAACAAACGGTCATGTTGGCTATAATGCTGGTTGACAATGAATCCGAAGACAGCGATTGGACCGTCGATATCTTGTTCGGCGTGTAGCGCCGGTCCAATGTTTTTGAATGCTCAAGCTCGAGGAGCGTAGTAGCCACAAGACAGCGGCAGTTTCTTGTCGCCGGAGGCCTCTTGGGGTAGAGCCCATTTGAAATAATTAGACCTTCAAGTTGTCAATCAGTTCATAGAAATTCTTCCAGAAAAATCCCGATCCATTCGAATCATAGTAAACCCCCAGAAATCAGTAGGCTCAGTTGAGCGGGAAATGCCTGACTGAGGGAATAAAAATACCGCCAAAAATACCGCCAGATTGCTGCCAGAGTCCGCCTTCCCGACGAGGTTGCACGGCGCGTGATGAGGATGCGATAATTCCGGAGAATAGCTATCCTATTTGCCGGAAATCGCGGCGCTGTGCTCCCAGGCATGGCCAGACATGGTTTTTCGCCCACCGCCGTTATCTGAGACTGAGGACACGACGTCCTTGCGACGTCCCATTTCTGGAACCTGGTGCAAAAATACCATGAAGCGACACGAGAGGCATGGGAGATACATGCATGGCCAAGGGTGTAAAGCATACAGGTCCCGTGGTAGGATCCGCAACAGCGCAAAGGTAATGATATTATTAACCAGGCAGAAGAACACAGGCTGGTGACTGGCATTGAAGCATGAACGTGGTTCTTGAGGACTTCGGCGACTTCTTCCGAGGCATAGATGTGTTCCCGTAGAATCTGACCAGATAAGCACGATTTAATGCATTGCAAACAGTAGAATACAAGTGGAGTTTATTGTTTGCTTGAACATTGGGACATTGGATTGAACACGGATGCAAATCGAGCAAGAGACACAGCTTTGACCCTGGGAATGTTTGTCCCGTTTTGGGATTTGGGCCGATTTTGGTAACTCGGGTACTCGGCCCAGACAACTTACCTCTCAACAGGTAGACGACGCGTTGCTGTACGCCCGTCAAGCTTATTTGGTGGGTCAGTTGCAAGATCGCAGACTCCTTGGTGGCGTGTCATTCCCGAACACCGGACCCGGTTTACGCGGCCACCCGTAGCGACACGTTGCCGAATCCCTAGGTCCATGTTTCCGGAAATCGCGTACGATCTACCCCATTGCAAAGTAATTCCTTTATCAGTCCATTTCGAGATGGGAACCGGCAGAGGTTCCGATTCCGAGCTTCGCTGGGATAATTGAACCTTCATCGCCACCCATACCCCGCCTTGGTGAGCCAGCTTCCATGCGATTGAACCGTGGATTGAGGTATCAGAAGTGATCACTTGATACCGAAAGGCAAAAGACAGTCTCCACGGGCCTGATCAGTAAGTTGTGTAGGCGCGACCGGATCGTGGGATATCGGGGTTCTCTCGATCTGGCCACTTGCTCGCTTAATTTGCCGCCTTGACTGGAGTCTGTAGTGGATTGGTAGAACTCCGTAGATCTCGGAATGACCAAATCCAGTGCTATAGGACAGGTGGGCGTCTATTGAGAGCCGGATAGCTTGCAGGACCTCGAGCACCGCTCACCGCGTTGTCCGTGTGCGACAACATCTGTGAAAGGTTAAGACGTAGTACAATACAACCTAGAATTGCATGAAGTCATCTAGAACTTATGTATATTGCCCTCCTAAACTGCCCACCGACAGTTGACAAACATCTGCACGTGTTTTGTTGACGCGTCTGCGAAGTTATGCATGATCCCCGGACTCAAACAAGTGCAAACACAGCTGGTCACTCTTTAGCGATGCACATATTGAAACCTAGGACAGGAACGAGTATCACTTCAGAAGAAATTTTAGTCGTACAACGCAAAGTTCCAGAATTTCCTTTTTTGTAATAAAAAAAAACATTTGAGCTGCAGGAAATGACATTGTGTTCCATGGGCCAGTTATTTCGCAGCTGCATTTTCCCAGCTTATTTGTGTTTCGCTGGGTATGTACTACTTCCGGAACGCGTTGTAGCGGCCAGTTAATTCATTTCCTCCGTATGTTTTCTATGTTTTCTGACATTTCTGAGTCTGGTACTATACGCGTTCCAAACCTAACGGTGCACTAATAAGTAGCACTGCACCTGCACTTCTTGAGCGGTCCCCGGGTCCCTACACAGGCTGCGTACTTCAAAGCGGTTGGGAGCCGAAATGGGCGGGGATAAGTCCAAACGGGGAAAGATTCTGATGGGAGATCTACCACTCCACTCAAGACTGCCTTGACTGCCCTATCGAGTCCGTCAAAACCGCGTTATTCAGACAACACCGCTCATATAAGATGGCATGGCATTGAAAGCACACGAACATTGATTCATCCCATTTCTTTACTTTAACATGCCCAGCAGCGCACCCAAACGTCTCCGAGTTGCTATCTGGTACGTACAGGCTCTTTGTCCTCGGCAAACACGGCCACTAATTGACTGAGCACAGTGGTGCGGGAATAGGGGGACTTACTCTTGCAGTGGCGCTCTCTCAATATCCAGACATCGATGTGGAGATTTACGAATCGGCGGCCATGCTCGCTGAAGTGGGAGCTGGAGTCGGCATCTTCCCTCGGCCATGGAAAATCATACGCATGCTTGGTCTCGAGCAGGATTTACTAAAAACGTGTGAGAAGAAACCTCAAGACGGGCCAGGTACGTGACTACGTTTTCATAGAAACTCTAAACTGACATAGAATAGTTCCGGCCTTCAATTATAGAAAAAGCGATCAGCCAGCCGGCTTCGCTTTTAGCACGCTGATCACGAACGGTATTTAGTGCTTTAAGTTCTCGACGTCATCCGATTGACGCTCTGATAGGTGCCTTGATTACATTACACCGAGCGGATTTCCAGACTGTTCTCCTCAGACGACTTCCAAAATCGTATCGCATAAATTGCTCGAAGCGCCTACGAACCTACATACAACCGCAATCAGGGCCCACGGAGCTCGTGTTCGAGGACGGCACAAGATCCTTCTGCGACGTATTGTCAGTTTATGCTTGACTGTACATTCGTGTCTTCTCACCTTGTCCCAGAGTCGGTGCAGATGGCTTGAAATCCGCCACGCGTGGGGCGTTTCTGAGCGAGCGCGTGAATTGGATGCGGGGTCAGGGTCGATGGCAAGAGGCTTCGGATATAGCATCTTGCATTGAACCTGTTTGGAGTGGGACTATCGCCTACCGAGCCCTGATTCCCGCAGAACGATTGAAAGCCTCGGCACCCGGCCATCCCGTTTTGACGACTCCTACTCAGGTATTTCAGTCTCTTTTCGCGACTGACCCCGGCTGACATCAGCTCTAGTATCTGGGAAAGCACGGTGTTGGTTATTTATCCCTCTCCTCCGGTTTATCTGACATCTTTGTAGTATGTCATTGCGTACCCAATATCCCAGGGCAAGATGATAAATTTCGTCGCGTTCAGCTGCCGACACGACCTCGAGAATACCAAGTTTGATGGCCCTTGGGTCGGCCCCGGGGACAAATCTCATTTTGCGGGGATCTTCGCGCACTGGGAACCTGAAGTGCAGGCGCTCTTATATGCGAGTATTGTTCTTTCGGTTTTGGCTTTCTTATTCATTTGATTCTAGTGCGTGGAGAATCCATTACGATGGGCCGTGCACACGGTGAAGCCTCTAAGGTCTCTCGTCTCCGGACGAACGGTGCTCATCGGCGATGCAGTACGTCTTTCGTTCTGCTCCTTCATTCCCCACGCTTATTCTTGGGCAGGCACATGCCATGACTCCACATCAAGGGCAAGTCGACGCTTCCCTTCTTACCACCGTCTCTGACTATTCTTTTTTTGCAGCTCCGGCGCCGGGCAGGCCATCGAGGTTAGTGCCGAATTGCCTACCTACCATCGTGGCATTACTGATGATTGTCACTGCAGGATGCGTACATACTTGCGACTGTCCTCGGACACCGGTCCACGACCCGCGCAAACGTACCGCGTGCGCTGCAGATCTTCGATGAAATCCGGCGCCCCGCTGCCGCTGCTGTGATGGAAGCGTCCCGGATGAATGGGCGCTATTTCAGCTTCGAGGTCGACGGTGTCGACTTTGATCGCTGTACCGGGCCACAGCTGTGGGACAATCTACAAAAGCTTAACAGCGCGCTCGTCAAGAATTGGGAGTGGAGTGCGTCTTTTCTGTTCTTTGGCGTACACCGCATTTTTAATTTTTGATATTATTTATTCAGCGTGGACGACATCAGTGGACGGGTCAATACAGGATGCACTCCGAATGCTGGAGATGCGAGTGTAGGCGAGCGTCTGGGCCTGATATTTTATCATTGTTGCAAAGTTTATCCGATCGAATCGCGTTTTTGCGACGATCGAAACGCATTTTCGCAACGCTGGAAGGATGCTTGCCAAAATATTATCTGATGTCTGGAACATCCATCAGTAGGTAGATAAGTAGGTAGTAGAATTACGCGGCACATACACGGCCCATTTTTGAAGATCTAGGGGCTGTATGTGTGTGTGGCCGGGAGTAATAGTTTCCTCATGTTCCGGTGGGTGCTGTCGTCGTCTTCGGCGTCTTCGCACAGTGCGCCGGTGGACAGTTTTACACGACACGGACCTACCCAGGAACGCCGGTTTCCTGGGAGTATCCCCATAATACATATGCCATCGCTTGGCGATGGGCAAATCCGGTTGTGCACCACTTAATAAGGGGACATTTGGGAGCCGACCGCGATATCAGGTTACAGAGGTTGAAAGAGTATTCATGAAAATGAGGGGTTCTTGCTTCTGAATATAAATAAATAAATTTGCGGTATGGTACATGTATCGAGGTATCACGGGGTCGCGTATTGATCGCAGACACAATAGCGGTAAACAGGCAGTCCCTGGCACCTCTGCTCTGAATCCGTACGGCTCACCGATATGAAGGTCGAGAATTTCCGCCTTTGTCTCCGCCTTATCGACATCCAGTCTCAGATGCTACAAGTCGAGACCGAATTCGCCTCGAGTAGCAAGAATGCTACTACTGAAGGAGGAGTGACAGCACGGGTTGGAAGGAGAAGATGACTATCCAGGACCTCATCGTTTATCCTATTCTCGCCCTTCCCGTCGAGGTCACATCCGAGATCTTCCTTCGCTGCCTTACTGACGAGCCTGTCGAGCCGAAGTGGTCGCTCCGCTGCTTTTGGGTCGCGTTTGTCGGCAATGGAGGCATATAGCATCACCCTAGGTTGTGGACCGCTCTCAAACTCGTTTTTCCGGTGTGACGATTGTTTTGACGATCTCCTGGAAAGTTGGATTCGCCGCGCCAAAAACTTGCCATTACAGTCACGGCGAAATTAGATGGATGACCCCATTTGGAAATTACCATCAAACCCCGGCCTTTTCAGCATCTCTGAGCTCGGTTGGAGCCCTGTGCATGGTTAAAGTGCTGGATATGTTTGTAATAGCTTGTGAGAGACATGGTGAGGGGAAAAAATCAATTAATTTGAGTTGTATACACATTGCAAACAGCTACTGTTCAACTTGACCAGATATGCTGTTGTGGTGCTCTGAGGGCAATGAAAATTTCTCTGCATCAATCCTATGTAATTTGGAGTATGATCCAACATTTTACCTATGCAAAGGGCCCCAACCGAGCTCAGAGATGCTGAAAAGGCCGGGGTTTGATGGTAATTTCCAAATGGGGTCATCCATCTAATTTCGCCGTGACTGTATGTTTCCGCTTGACTCTTCCCTATCCCCGCTGCGTTGAGTCGTTTTTCACCAAACCTGACTGCGGCTGCTCATCATTGTGTATTTTCACGGATCATTGGGGTCGTTCCATGGCGAGAATTCCACATCCGCTGAATGTCTTAACTTGCTCACCTGCGCCACAAGACTCATTCGGTGCGAATTGAAGAATGCCGTTCTCTTCCCTCCTTCTCAGTCACTCTCCCCGACCTAGCGTACCTCGCCTTCGTCTCCTCCGAGCATCCTGCCCCTTTTTCCCTTGCCTTACCCGGGCTTCGATCTCTCAAATTCGACTTTGTCAGCATCCTTGATTGTTCTAAGGACGGTTTCTTCTCATTCTTGAAGAGAGCACCAGGTATTCAGTCGTTTACAGTAGAATTCTATGATGAAGAAGAGCACGACATTCGTTTTAAACTCATTCTCGATGCAATGCCGGCTCTCACTTCCCTTTAATTCTTGAACTGTATGGTCCACTTTTCGATATTCTCCGTTTACTCGGCGAGCCTAGTGTGGCCTTTCTCCCTCGCATCCAAACACTCACCTTCTCTGCACGGTCTGACCTCGATTGGAAACACGACGTCAGTGCCGTTCTTGTTGATACTCTCACTTCAAGATGGGAAGGGAAAGCTGGGATAGCTCAACTGCTCGAATAGCTCAACTGCTCGAATTCGAGTTTATTTTCTCGCTCTCGGAGGACTCGAAATCAGACGATGAAATTACGGAGGGCGTACTAAAACTGAAGGAAAAGGGAATGCGGATTAATGTCCACGCCCTTTGGCTCTAGCCATGTAAAATTTTCATCCATGTTCTTTACGAATAGTGGCTGATCGCTGGGCCAGATAACTTCTCTTCCCTAAAAACGGGGGAGCCAAACTTGACTGAGCGGCCAACCAGCACATTTCAGTTTGAGTTACCGTTCTGATTTTTCTCCTCCGCTGGTCACACTGCGCATTTACTATCGATTTCCTCCTCACCCGCTCTTCGTTCTCGCTTTTATTTTAATCCCGAGATCATTTCGGTGGGTAGTGTTACTTGATGTTGCCCTCCGTCTACGGACTGCGTTTTTATATATAGTCAATATGATGCTAGCGAATTTCCCATTATGGTTTAACAAGAGTGAGGTTTGGAATTCTGCAATTACGAGTCCGTCGCTCGCTGTCGGCGCCGCTGACTGGCATCTCAGGTACATTGCTCGCTGCCCTTGCACTACCTACCCTGTTTCATTCACCATACTGTACGTCGTGTTTCGCTCCACTCTGTCTGTGGTTCCTGACGATGGGTGTATAATGATCAAGTAGTGTAACGGGGACTCGGAGGTGAGTCGCCATCAAAGGATAGGATGCGTTTTGGAATGGCAGTCACATCCTGCCACAGACGGGATTCGAGTCGATGACCTCATTATTGGCGTCGCCGGGGCGTGCTCGACAGGCGCTTCGGCAAATGGGATCTCCTGTGGAATCGGAAAATTCCCGTTCCCTGGAATCCTGGTGAGGGATGCCTAGTATTTTATTTATTTATTAATACCCTCTCTGCGCACTGAGCCGCACATCACATAAGCGCAAAACATCGATTGTGCGATATAATGGGTGTATTCATTATTAGGCAGTCAGAGTAGAGGATTAAGGAAGGATTATGTGTTGGATTAAGGTCGGATTCTGGATTTATTTTAACGTGAGAGAATCCATCATTCTCATAATCCTCGAATCCCGTATAATCTCCTCCGGAGGAGATTCGACAAGGATCGTGATTATGGCAAGGATTATGGGTTGATTATGCTCGCATAATCCTGGATTATGCTGTCATAATTCCGAATTCCATCGATGCAGAATCCTTGCCTATCCTCCAGAATCTCTACTCTGCTGCCCATGATCGAGCTTCAAATTGTGGTTGAGGATAATTCTATGGGCATTGAGCAGACACAGCCCAGAGCGTGATGGTGCAAGACGCGCACGAAGTATATTACTATACAGCAGGAGTTTAGGAATGTTGGTTTGAGTTTTCGCGTTTGGATGAAAGCAGATAGTGGTGAAAGAGATATGGCTGGAATATTAATGCGGTCCGGCAGGCTCGGGCCGTCGGGAGTCCGAATCTTCCGGACACTCGTTGAACTTCTCGTTCTGTGTCCGAAAAGCGCGTTCTATTTCCAAAGAGACACTTCACTTTGCTTAATATAGCGCGGCTCTCCTTTCCCGCTTCGACTTCTCTCATCTGACCCATGCGGCTTGCATGCGGCGCGGTGTGGGGCTCTGATCAGAACTGGTTTGCTTCTGGCAGAGATAAGCTATATATTTTCTTCTAAAACAACGCCCATTTTTCCTTCTCCTGTTGATCACCAACTCCAATGTATATCCTCAGTTATTTCGCCATTTTAGCAGCGGCGTGCGGATCTAACGCTCAACTTGTGAACCCCAACAACAACACCTTCGGCAATGTGTTCAATTTCTGGATAAAGACGAGTGGCGGCTGGGATGTGAGTGACCATTCGCCTCGATAGAGACTCAACTCATTCAGGCACACAGCTTACTCGTGGCAATGCGACAAATGCAATTACATTACCGTTACCGCATCCCAAGAGCAATGTCACGATCCAGCCCGCCTCCAGTGCGCTCGTCATTATTGACATGCAGAACTTCTTCCTGGTATTTATTCCCTAATGTCTGTCTCTACTGAAATGCAAACCATTTACAGCATCCTGATCTTGGCGGGGACCCTCTTGGAAGAGCACTTGTTAGTCAGTGGTTCTGATGAACACTCTCTTGGATGATATTCATAATTCATCCTAGACACAACAATCGACATGATCCACGCCTTCCGCGCGAACGGCATGAAGGTGCTATGGACTAACTGGGGGCTCACAGAATTCGATCGTAAGTGGATTCGCTTTTGGAATTGAATCCACTCACCGGTGTGGAAGTGATGAGTATGCCGCCTGCTTTCTTCGTAAGTACAGCCTCCCGAAGGAAAGACTATGCATATAGCTCAGGCATTGACGACAGAGGGGCTTTTCCTCCGACGGAACCTCTGCCACCTCTTTCGGCTCTGACATGGGAACCATCCAAGGAAATATCAGCGTTGGCCGAAAGCTTATGCGAGGCACTTGGAACGCCCAGCCGTTCGGGGACCTTTTTGACGAGCAAGTAGGGGGAGTTGCCAACGGCACTGATTTCTACTTCAACAAAAGTGAGTCCGATGTAGTGCTACCCCAGCGTGTTGCTCATTGAAACTTAGATCGATTGTCGGGAATGTGGGGGACTTCAACCCCAATGCAAACGTTCCTCGAGGATAACATGATCACTACGCTCTTTTTCGGAGGCGTCAATATTGGTGAGTATTCAATGACCTATCCATGCTCGCCAGCTGACGGATTTGAACCTAGATCAATGTGTCTGGGGAACCCTTTTGGAGTAAGCATTTAGTGAGCTCATATAAAGAAGATACTGACCGAGGCATAGTTCGTATTACAAGGGGTATGATGTCATCCTCGTTGACGACATCGCAGCTACCACTTCCCCGTTAGCAGCGTCCCAGATGACCGACTTCAACGGTGCCCTCGACGGGTGGACAGCGAACTCGACCGACATACTGCCTGCCCTGATGTAACGGCTGCCGTCCTAGTTCCACGAAACGTTTCTTCCTGTAAATTAGCCTTTGAAAACTCGCCAGTCAGACTCATGACCCAGCTTTGAATCCGAAAATATCTTGCTAAATGCTAAGCTGTCGAGACTATAGTCTCTTATAACAGACGCTCACAATGTTCAATGTTTTTTCTATGACGAAAAGAGGGAGGATCCAAATCCAAGGATGCCCGAGCTGGAGGTAAAGGCAAAGGACTTCGGATGGCGCTGATGATGGCGGAGAGCAGAAAGATCTGCTCACGTCAGCAAGCCGTCGATCATAAACCTCATTCTAGGCCCAACGATCGTCACGAGGGCATAGAAACTCATTTGTTGTAGTCTGTCGATTCCCCTGATCCGTGATCGGTACCCGACCTTATTGTATAATCATCGGAGTTTGAATAAAATTCGCGTTGTGTCACGTCGCGTTACCCGTCACTTCGACGTGTCTTCTTCTCTTCCTTCTTCATCTGACGCTCTCATTTGACCAAATTCACGCGCCTAGCTACCGTAACTCACGACCGGCACATAAAAATGGACGAAAATCCGCCGCCGCCACCGCCGCCCGTTACTCTTGTCCGCGCGTACCGCAGATTGATACCACTCACCATTCCTTCCATCCCTCCTATCGCTTCGAATTCGCCATCCCACAGCCCTGTTACCCCTCAGGCTCTACCCAGCTCCCGTTACGGGCCCCCAAACGAACAGAGTTCCAAAAAATGGATGATGTTCTCGACATATGGTTTCCCAAATCTCGGAGATTTTCTCGCTGTACTTTTTCAGCCCCGCATCCCCGGAGAGAAGGACCTTCGCACGAAACGCCATAGAGCTGCTGTAAGCGCCTTTCTGCAGGGCACCTCGATTATCAAAATGTGCGACATTATTGAGCTGCTCTACAATCATCCACAAAGCAGACCAAAACAAAAATATCCTGAACAGCGTGCCGCTGCCTTCTCTCCCAGCATACCCCTCAAGGAAATTCGGTTTGCTCGTCCATGTTTGGCTGCGTGGGCTACGCGGCTCGTGGGCAATTCAGTCTACTATAGAGTTGGCAAACTTGCACGCAAAAAGCGGAATGATGTGAGAAGTCGGCGCCATCTTAGGGCTCCGACGAATGGGCGGAAGGAAAACGCGGAAGTTGTGGAGTGGGAAGACACGGAGTTTACGATCCAAGGTCTCGCGGATGAGTACCGCAATGAAGACGAGGTAATCTGGTACCTCACAGAATCTATGACTGCTTCTCGCAAGGATGGTGTCGTGGTAATGCGCGTGCGGCGTCCGCACCCTGTTGTATGTTATTCTCTGGCTGTTGAATATTTTCTTATCAGGTGATACATAACAGATTCAAGTCGGCGCGATCAGTTCATTCATCCTTAGCCGCAACCAGTACGCGAGCGGGGATCTAGCTTTTCCCCTGGGGATCTGGCATTTCGCATGTAAATCTCATGTGGACGTCAAGCGAGTGTATTCCCGGTTTGGATCTGGTGTGCACTCTCAAGCTTTTCAAACTCCTGATCGAACACAATGATCCGTCAAACTCGGATAGTGCGCCGCGCCCGCGGCCGGCGAACTTCGATCACGGCACCAGCTCCGAATAAGGCCGGTTGCACCTCTCATTTATAAATTCTCGCGGATCCAAGTGTCGTGGGGGGATGGATCCGAGTGGAAGACTGTGGAATATAATTCCCAAAGTTAGTCGACACCTGCAATTAGAGTCCAACTCAATTATGGTCACCATTATACCATTCAAACAGAAAACTAACGACAGCCCAGAAACGGTGCACATGAATCCATAATCTTTACGATGGAAAATCCATCCCTTCTCTCCATCGTGATCCCTTACTCAGTTGCGAAACACCTGAATTCACCGGTGTGATTCAAGTTGACAGAAATCTTTCTTTGCGAATCACTTACTGGAAGGACTCGATCGCGTTGTCGGGAAATGGAGGGTTACCAATCCCAATGCCACCGCTCACGATGGGGCCAATTCTGGGGCCCTGGCAGTCAGTGTCCCTGTGAAAGTCGTCAGACAGAATAATAGAGTGCAGGGATTCAATGTTGAGGCGACTTGCAAGTAGACAAAACACTCCTCTCCCGCCTCGGGGCCGAAACTCGAAATGGAATTTTTGAGCGCCGGGGGAATGTTGACGCATTCCCCGTTGGAGCTGAGGAAGGCACAGGTGCCGGTGAAGTTGGGTCAGTGCAAACGAATCTGTAAGGTAGATGTCAGCGTGATATGTATGCAAGGTTTTGCGGCCATACACGCCCAGCGCCCTAGAAGAAAGGGTGTCGCTGGTCTGGGTTTAAGATGATTCAATATATGAGTTATGAGAGCGGAAAGGGGGATTACCGCGTTGGGGATGGGCGCCGGGACGGCGTAGACAAGGGGAAGGAGTGCGAGGAAGGCGGTAGTGAACTTCATTCGGGAGGCCTCAAGTTGACTTACCTTCCATCGTTCTGCAGCTTGCTCTTTATACAAATTGCTTTCAATATTGCATTTGGGGCTAGATGCAATATCTTACTCTGATCCATTCTCAACGGCGCATATTCGAGATATTGGGCGATTTCACCGTTCTATGTTCGAAAATTTCCGTTGATCGGCATTTTCGCGAGGCTAGGGAGAAATAGGGTGCATTTATTCCGGTCCTTCGGCGTTTTGGACGGACGCAGGAGCAAATAGTGTATTTAAGTCAAACCTAAAGAGACATTTGCTGTACTGTAGTGGAAGCCGAAAGACCTGCGGTAAACGCAGTCCGGCTCTGCCAGTCGTATAATGGACGCCAAATGGACGCTAAGCGATAGATCTCAGGAAACTCCGGCGATTCATTCGTCAATTGTAGCTGCAATACTCACCAAAACAGGCATTCATCATTATCGGAGCTTCTGTGTCTGGATATTGAGAACTATATTTCTTTCGGTGTTCTACGGAGATGATTGCAAGAGACGGGACGCCCACTTTTACATGCATGGGGTCAAGAATTTCCCGTTAAGATCATAATCCATATACCAGCCCTGCCAAGCCCTACGGTTGCGTTTCAAGGCCTGACGGCCGCCTCGGTAAGACCATAGGCGTGAGATTTCTCAAGACCGAGACGACTAAGACGACTCTAGGCGAGGCCTTGGGAGAGACCGGCCATGATCGGTCCCCTGGTATACTAGCCGGAGTGCAGGTCGAAGGGCTTGGTAATTTAAGGTGAAGGAACTCTCGTGACTGGGAGATGTAACGTGAACGAAAGCAGAAAAGGAATAATTTAAATTGGCATCGCCGCTCCCATCCTTATGATGAAGCTGGACCAAAGCCGGATTGATCCCCAGGCACACACGTAGCGGACACAGAGGCTGTCAGGGCGAGTTACTTCACTACACCCAGTCTTGTCTCACTAATCATAGCATTTCAGAATCGCACGCGCTTCAAAATCTTGTCAACAAAGTTTAACTTCGATTGTCGATCTGCACCGCCACTGATGCGCCAACGCCCTTCTCCATAGGGATTCAGTTCAGTGATCGACGTTTGATTCCGCTGTAGCAACACATTTGGATTTACAGCTGTTTCCGAAAACCTTGAGACAAACTTTTATTTTGCCAGCGCCGAAAATTTTGATGGCTGCTAAGGATTGCCCGTTTGGGTGTTGCCGAGCCTAACCGAGGACAGCCGAAGCGCCAGAATTTATCACTCCGCTCAGTTTGCCTAGCCGCCCTTCGCGTCACCGATGCGCCTTCCCTCAGCTCTTTGCACTGGACTTTCTGGGCAGAGCACATTGAGATTGTATTCTGTGTGGATGCCGCAGAATTTTTGGCCGCTGGCAGATGTCTAAATATAGCTGATCCGACGCCAGATCTGGTAATCCTTAGCAGCCATCAAAATTTTCGGCGCTGGCAAAATAAAAAGTTTGTCTCAAGGTTTTCGGAAACAGCTGTAAATTTAAATTGCAGATAGCTATGCCTTCGGATAAATAGTTTCTTCTGAGGGCGACAAAGAGTTTAGACGCTCGAAGGAACACCGTTCAAATTCTTTGTTTTGACGACCGGTTTCCTTATGAAAAGATGTATTTCACTCTTTAACCACAAAGCCTTGTCGACTGGTATGGTAACAGCCGGAAACACTGAAATAGATTTGAAATTTGTGACATCTGTAACGTGTTGCCATTCAACTTGACGTTCTCCTACGATCGAAGTACGATCAGTTTGGCATCGATCAGTCTCTCTATCTTCCACGACGGCTAGGCAACGTATTGCCGCCAGGGCTTTTTTGTTATGTTTTTTTCCGACGACAACATTGTCATGGACACTGCATGCCAGCTTTAAGACCGAGGCCTGTTGATCCCACTATCCGTAATCACCCCCATGTCGACAAATAATCTCGATCCTCTTCCCACCGAACTAGTCCTACTCTTCACTTCCTTTCTCCCCGCGGCGGCTCTCAATGCGCTGACTCTCACCTGCCGCTGTCTCCGCGAAATCCTACAACCCAAGCTGGAAGCCCGCATCACCCCTGACCTCGCGCAACAGCTGCTTCTGTGGGCTGCAACCTCTCATCCGCACATCGTAAAGAAACTCCTGGCGCCGCCGTACCTCGCAAAGCCAAGCGAGGGCTACGGGATCTACGGAAAGACCCCGCTGCACGCCGCGGCGCAGGCCGGGAACTTTGATACAGTCGCGCTCTTGCTGGCTGCGGGCGCGGACCCGAATCTACGCTGGCACCGGGAGGACTACATCCCGCTCCACTTTGCGGTGAAGAACAACGACTTGGCGATGACCGCGCTGCTGCTGGATCACGGCGCGCGGATGGATGCGCGGTGGGGGTGCAACGGCGTGCGCGAGAACGCGCTGCATTACGCGTGCGCGCGGGGCGCGCTGGAGATGGTGCGGCTGCTGCTCGCGCGGGGCGCGAACCCGGAAAGACAGGGCCACCACGGAACCGCGCTGGGCTTTGCGGTGCACCACCGCCATGTCGATGTGGTCAGGCTGCTGCTGGACAAAGCCGCAGACGTCACGGTGACGGTGCCGCTCTTCATCCTGTTCGTTGGGGGTCCGCCGCTGCCGCACCACGCGGATTTGCTCTATCTTGCGATGGGGCTCCGGCATCCTGGGGTGAACCAGGAGTTGACGGACCACATAGCGAGAATTGGGCGTGAACTTCCGGGGGGGTTCGAGCTCATATGGGAGGGTCAACCGCTGGTGGAGAGTAAGTGCGAGCTCATGGCGATGTTGATGGCGTATGGCGCGAGCAAAGACGCGACGATCACTGTAGTCGAGAAGTATTTGTCTGCGTTGGCGAAGGAAGCGAATCGGGAACCGGATGATTATCTTGCGATTGTCAAGGGGATGTTAAAGGAAGCGGAAGATGCTATTCCAGACGCACTTGCGAAGTATAAGTAGCCATTTAATACTAATCATTAAATTCTTCATGCCATAACTTGTTTCCCTCAGAGGTTTGTCCGGATTGTGGTTCCGCCGCTGTTCGACAGACCTCTCTGAAACAGCAATATTCTGTAGAACAAGGATCATGTATGGGTCGAGGGTAAAGCGTTCAGCAAGGAGATTCTCCCTGATGGATCAAACAGGAATCACGAATGGGTATCCACTGAAGAATAAATTTAATTCCAACGGGTACATTTGACGCTCGATACAACACCTCGATGGGAATGTTACTCATAGACTCATAGGGAAGCGCAGATCGAATGTCGTCGCCAGCTCACGCACCGCCTCCAAGAGGGTGCGATCTTCCGCGGACAGGCTGAGGACGGCCTGTGCGTCCGCGGCAGCATCGAGGTCATTTGGTGGGAACGGGGATGCGACAACGGGGCATACGGTCCCTGGCTCCGGGAGCGTACCGTTGATGAAGTACTGCCGGATGTACTTCTGCGTGCAGACGGAGGGGCCCGAGATGGAGCAGTGCTACAGGGTTGCCAGTAAGCCTTGTATATGCGGGAGCAAATCGCAACGGGCACGTACCCCGGGTGAAGCTTGGGTAAGGACAACAGAGCCCGCAAAGCCCTGGGACATCTTCTTGGCGCTGTAACATATAGTTTATGTTAGAAATTCGGAGTTCAGGCGGGACGCGACGCACGCCCAGAGAGGAGTTACCGGATCTACGAGAAAGGTGATTCAGCAAGATTTAGCAAGAATGAATGGGGTATTGCGATTAAGAAACAGACCCGCAGTGTTTCCAACCAACAGAACCGGGAAGCTGGTGTTGGCAACAAAAGGACCTAATTCTGGCTCAACCAAGAGCGGGAAGATAGACAATACAGTATAGCACGGACCTCGGAAATGATTCTTTGGAAAATTGGGCCAGGCTCTACAAGGAGTTCATGTAATTAATCGAACCCAGAAAACAGTATTGACACTTACAAACAAGGCATCCGAATTGGCTCCCACACGTCCGCCCAGCCTGACGACTTACTCAGCTCCTGGTAGTGCGCCAGGACATCCTCGTATTCTGGAGAAATTCGTTTGCCGTCATTGCAAAATACCGCCGCTCCTGCTTCCCGTACGGACTCGAATCGGTATTCCGACGGATCACAAGCACACTCGAACGCAGGTTGTTCCGACATTTTAAACACCGCCGTCCCATTCCCCACGGACAAATCAACCAAGGCCTGTGCGAGCGTCGGGAACAGGGCGTATGGAGAATAAAGAGATTGGAAAATTGCGCCCCGGAGCATGGAATAATCCACGACGCCGAACGAGGTGTTGGTCCGAACGGGAATCGGTCGCGCGCGAAGGGATGCGTATATTTTGTCCACGTTGTCCGAGAGCTCTGCGGCCGTTGGGGCGTAGAAGGCACATCCTTCTGGCCCCGCAGCCACGCAGCCGTCGATAAATGCCATCCAGACTTTTTCTGTGTCAATCAGATTATTGGACCATTGAGCTGGTGCATGATCAATCTAATGTCAAAGAAAGAAGACGAAACGACATACTGGCAAAATAATTTTCCGAATCCGCGACACCATCGATGACGAGGCGGCCAACATTCTCCTACGAAATAGGCTTAAGGTCATACAACGTTGGAGAATGAACGAACCTACCGGAAACATGGAGGCGAATGTAGCTCCCAAACACTGCCATATCTTTCATGAACCATCTCAATCAGCTTTGGCTCAGCACAAACACTGGAACGTACGAAAAACCCCAGTACTGAATTTTTTCGAGCCCATGGGCTTGCACTATCCGTAGCATGTCTCGGGCAGTATGATCGGTGTTGATGAAACGGAGGCTTCCGTCGTCGCGCTCCCGGCCAACTGTCCTTCCACCATTCCCTGCGCCCATGCATTGGGCAAGGCGTCCACAGAGGCATTCACGGATTGCCTTTTACCATCGGATCGATACCAGATCTCGCGCTCCGCACGATAGTCGAAGAACGCTACGCGGGGGTAGAGCGACCGATGCCTTGTGCGAGGTTTAAATATATCACTGATCATATCCCACACTTACCTCGAGGATCGAAACCAACTACATCGTACTCTGGGCCGACAACTGTGGAGAGCAATGCGCCTCTCCGCGCAACCAGATCCACCCCCGACCCGCCAGGACCGCCTGGGTTGACCAGGATGGGGCCGCGGTAGTCTGGGGAGTCGTGGGGGACACCCGAATGTAAGCGTACCATGGCAATCGCGGCCGAGGCACCATCGGGGTCCGAATAGTCAAGCGGAACCTGCCGCCCAAGTTGAATAACATAGGGAACCGCCCTCATTCAATCGTCCTTACCTTCAATCGCGCGCACTGATTTTCGGAGTAACAGTCTGTCCAGATAAGCTCTTTGGTGGGAACAATCTCATCAGGGCTCATGTGAGCTCATGCAAGTACTGAAAGTAAGATGGAACCGTACCGTTTCCCAAGTAAAGTTGTCCTTAGCCAGCACCTGTGCAGTCCCCACACGGTCAGACTGGCTGGTTTCTCCAAGTTTGAGCTTCGCAAAGGGCGACTCATTAGAGAACAAGAACCAGATGATCAAAAATGGAAGGCAGAGGGCAATTATACGGGTCAGTGTCCTCACCATGGTCGAGGCAAGAAAGCAAGAGGTACGATCATTCCTGATCATTCCCAAATGATGCTGCGATCAAACTGCGATCAGACTCGGGCCGGTGTCGACAAAAAGCCTGCGGGGAAACTACCTAGCCCAAGCAGATGAGTAAATTTCGGTAGCATATTCAAGACGACACGACGTTCTCGGGATCACTGAGGAGCCAAAATAATCCCGGATCCGCCAGACGGCAGAAAACAGGCTGGTGATTGTGTCAAGACCGTGTTGGATATTGTACGAGATCGATGAATTCCGGGATTGTCTGCGGAGTAAGCGGGTTATGTTTTTCCTCGCAAAGGAGCCAGGCATAGCACACGAGACTCCAGGAGGAGAGATCCTGGTGGCTGCCGCGTACATCCGGAAGCTGGTCCCCAGGATGATACTCTCAATCAAGGTCGGGCAAGAAGTTCATCCTAAAAATCGTTTCTCCAAAGTATAAGGAGTGTGTCACTGAGAGGAAGACCAAGCAAGGACAAAAATGTGCCACAGTGGAGAGACTGACCAGCCACAGGTGTGATTCGAGTCACGAAGTCGGCTGTCACAGACTCGGCATCTGCCGAACGTCCTTTGACAGCAACCACCATTGTCACTGAATAAGGCGTCTCACACGGGCGAGTGCCAAATTTTGGCATGCCGGACGTTGTATTCTAAACCTGGCATATCGGAACAAAAATCGGCTCATCAAGCACCAAAGCTGTTTTTCAGATTTTCAGTTCCAGCATCAGCTCATCCCTGAAATTCATTCCGATATTCCAAGTTTCAGATAGAACGTCCGACCTCCCGAAATTTGGGAAGCCTAGTGATGGGTACGGGGTCTTTGTTCCCACTTGGTCATGTCTTTGTTTTAGCACACATGGACATGTTTGCCAAGCTTCGGGACACCGGATGTTCTATTTTAAAGTTGGACTATCAGAATAGCACTCGGGCCTCAGTCAATTGTGCAACTGAAACTCGTGGAATCAGATCTAGCTTCCGTCCGGCCGAAATTGAATCTGATCTCCCAGCATTTGAATAGAACGTCTGTGGTGCCGAAAATTGGCAATCATCGGTGTGTCTTTCCTCAGCCCTCGGCCTATACCAGTACGTGCTTCAGTATTTCGGGTTCATTCTCTCTAATGAGGTTTCAGCGTCAGCGCCGATACAAACAGTGTTTCTGAGACCGGGTTTACTTGGACTTCCCTCAGCTTGACAGTAAATCCGGTATGGAGAACTTGAAGCCCACGCCATGTGCTTCGGTCCTCGGAACATCTGAACTCTGTACCACCATCATTGGTTTTCTCCAAGACTCGACCACTGATCTCAAATCCTGTGCACTGGTTACTCGTAAATTTAATTTCCCTGCCCAGTCACATCTTTTCCGCGTTATTAATCTCGCCATCGGGGGTTCAAACCCGAGCAATATTCGACGCAATGAGAAAAAAGCTGTCCGTCTCAGCGAATTATGGTCGAAGCACCCCACCTCCGCCTCTTCGTCCGAACTCTGTTCGCACCTATGGACCTCACCCTCCTGACACACATTGGAAACATGTGCCTTACTCGCCTCAACTGTCTCTCCCTCACAGGGCTTGCACACAGCGCCGCTGTCCTCGGCGTCGCGCGGGACCTAATTGCCCTGCCGTCGATCAACTGGCTAATACTGAGCGCAAGTTTTTCTAGCCGCGCAGGGTTGGACCTGTTCTTCTCGCGCTGCACTCCTGCTCTGCGTAGTCTGGACCTGATACACCTCAGTGTCCTTGCCAACGTTCCTGAGCCTCCGGATGCACCGGCAGATTCAGGTCCCCGTACCCAGATCACAAGCCTCGCACTCTTTGGAACACCTTATCTAGTAACTGAATGGTTCCTGGATCCAGTCGCCGCTCGACTTCAGCCAGCTTCAGCGCTTCGAAGTTTACCACCCAGCTCCTCCCCCACTGCTGTTCCTTCCCCCCGCTCGCACGACAATCGAGGAACTGCGCCTGAATGCGAGTGCGTTTTGTGTCCCGCTTCCATTGAACCAATGTTGACTCACCGTTACAGCCGACATCACCGCCGACCGCCCCCTCGCGGCCTTTCCCGCTCTGACGACGCTGCGGATACTGGGCGACCCACCGACCCTGCGCGACGCGCTCTTGACCCTCCCCTCGCACTCGGACAGTCTCAAAGTCATCACACTCGCCGCCCGCGGTACCATCATCGACGTGGATATTCTCGCACCAATTGACGCGGTCCTCGCGGGCCTAAACCTGCCGGCGCTCGTACGTGTCGAGGTGTCCGTCGCACGCCTGCATCCCAACACCACGGATTCAATGGCGCACAGGTTAACGAACCATGACAGCACGGCCGTCGTGCCCGCTTTCAAGGCGATGCATGCGCGGGGCGTGTTGGTGGTGCAGCATGACCGGGGTGCGTATTGATTTATCGTCTTTCGTTCTCCCGCCTCCTTCTTTCTTTGAAGCGCATTCTCACTCCTATTCCATCCGCACTTGTCCCTGTACTGACGTTCAACGACAGAATGGATCGGAGGACTCGGGGATCTATTGAATCCTCAGGCCCACTAAGGTGTTCCGTAGAGCATGTCTCATATTATTGTGTTTAAAGATGGATTTATTTATTCGCAACTCGTGTTCTGGCCGAAGACAGACAGGGTAGACTGCGACCGACCCGATGTACAGCCGTTCTGATTTCAAATTTTCTTGTTCAAAGCCTTCACAGGTTTTCTTATAGTCGTACATGATGCAACTTCCCTGCGATATGTTCCTTATGTCAGCCAACAAAATGAGAACGAGAATGAACAAACGCTGGTTAGAAATTATTTTGTAGCGTGTGCGCACTCTCATGTCTAAAAAAAGGTGAAGATTCGGGGACCGAGTTGTGTGAGCATCTATCCCAGGTTTGTGTTCAGGGTTGAAATTGCATAGGTGTCTGAGTATGCTGGGGAATCATCAATCACTGAGGCTTTTCCGTCAATGTCAAGGTACATATTTACTATTGACCAACTTCGTCAATGAATATATGTAGTTGTAATCAGAGGGTGGGATTTCAAGTCTCGCATTGATTTAAACACATCCCTGCTGCACTCATTCTTCGATCATTCGTAAAGAAAATTCTGAGAATTGGAGGGCTATCACTTGACCAGGGCAGTGGAATTTCAATGGCTTCAAATAGGAGAATAACAATGCGCATCATACAGTCACGGCGAAATTAGATGGATGACCCCATTTGGAAATTACCATCAAACCCCGGCCTTTTCAGCATCTCTGAGCTCGGTTGGGGCCCTTTGCATAGGTAAAATGTTGGATCATACTCCAAATTACATAGGATTGATGCAGAGAAATTTTCATTGCCCTCAGAGCACCACAACAGCATATCTGGTCAAGTTGAACAGTAGCTGTTTGCAATGTGTATACAACTCAAATTAATTGATTTTTTCCCCTCACCATGTCTCTCACAAGCTATTACAAACATATTCAGCACTTTAACCATGCACAGGGCTCCAACCGAGCTCAGAGATGCTGAAAAGGCCGGGGTTTGATGGTAATTTCCAAATGGGGTCATCCATCTAATTTCGCCGTGACTGTACTAGTCGTCTCTCGCGTATCTAAAAACAACATTGGAAACTCTTCAACACTAAAGCTGGCGCGGGGGCCGGCCGTATGGTATCGTTCGTGCCATGCATCAAACCTGTGTCTCTGCTAAGGGCCCAGATGCGTTGGGAGGAATGGATTACTCACGTCGGTTGGCGCCGCCCTCTGCCGCAAATTGTTAGCTCACTGGTAGTTCGCGGGAACGGAGCTACTCACGGGAGGGTGCTGGGTGAAGGTCCTGGCATCCACGCGCTACCGTAAATTGTAAACCGACTGTTCCGTCGCGAAGAAGAGAACCACTCACAGGAGGATGCTGAGTGAAGGTCCTAGCCTCCACCGGGACCCCATTGATAGGAATAGTGTGGCAACACTCTTCAGGGAGGACAGGGTCGAGCTTTTTACTGTAAGGGCCAGATATTTTCTCTGAACATACAACTCACGGCGGGAGCAGCGATCGCGAAGGCCGCGAGGGTCAGCGCAAGAAGAGCAGAGAGCTTGTTATTGAACATGGTTTATGATGAGGAATCCGTAAAAACGGTGGACTTGGGTATTCTGAAAGTATGAACTCTCCCGGGGCTCATTTATACCCCCCGCTCAGTGGTCAGTTCTAAAAACAACTGTTCTCTAGACCTTCTGTTCAGAACCATTGAGACGCGTGTGCTTCTACATCATCCATCAGACCAAATTGACGGTTCACTTTTGGAATTGTCGAATCGGCTTGTGACAGCGCAGATTGACCTGCTCGAGCTTTGACTCGGACGTAAATTTGGATGCGCAAGTCAATTTGTCGATGCCACAAGTCGACTTGCAGCCAGAAATGTGACTTGCGCAAGGTAAAAATGTCGGCGGTGAATCGGGCACATTCCCAATGTCTCGTGGCTTCAAATTTTTTGGTTCCAGCCAAGAAATGATACACCTAAAGAACACTGTTCAAGTTTATGACTTAGTCTAGTGCACAACATTTAAATTGATAGATACGTCGGCATGTCAGGCAGAATTGATTCTAAAATTCATAAGGCTTGCGGAGCCATCGGCTAGTTCAGTTTGAGATTTCCAGCTGGAATGATCGAGTGCCTACTGGACTTGAGGGAAGCCTGGGCGGCCGTCCGGAGGTATGTTGAATCATTGAATATACCTATACTATTACATTGATACTCGACAGCAATCTTGATGCGAAGTATGTTGATCACGACATCCACGTTAACATTAAACAATAACCCATCAAGAATATGGGCAGCGGCATTGATATTGCGGCGACGGCTGTTCGTTCTTTGGCTGTCTGAGAGGAATTTCAATTAAGAAGCAGGACTGAAAAGAAAACCAGTGCAGAAGGTTGAAAGGTTTTGAGTGATCGTGATCCGTATTATTCCAACCACTTCGCCAAACCGTTCGAGGAGTCAACCCCAGTGAGAATCCTAGTGCAGCAAGTTGAGAGGATACAGCGAGAGAGATCGCGGTAAAATGTGGTGCCGACGTGTCCGCCGAGTGGAATGAAAGACTGGACAGCCTGAGACAGGCGGAACAGCCGTTACAGGCGCGGGCGCCGCTGTCCCAGCTTCTCTTCTCCTCCTACATTCGTTCTCATTTGTAACTTGACGTTAATTGACAACCTTGTAGTTCGCGCGTCACTTCAGCGTATCGCAGTCGTGGAGCAAATGTGCAATACGCGTCGACAGGTGGGACGCCCGCGCAACTTACGCTAACCGCAGAACAATTTCCGATCTTCTCCATCCCCGAAACCAGCCAGGAAACTCAAACCAGGGTTCGCGCACGAGCGGGAGCTGTCCTTTTGCGCGCGCGCGGCGCAGCGCGGTCTGGCTGGTGCCATCGTACCGGCTGATGGGCGGGTCGCAGTCGAGAAGAAGTGAGACCACTCATTGAGAGAGTAGGGTGCAGCGAGGTGGAGTGGGGGGTACGCGGAATGCTCGTACTCTGCCGTAAGGCTCGTGCCAGCGTCGAGGAGGAGCCGCGCGGTCTTGGTGTTCCCCGTCGACGTCGCGACGAACAGCGGGTGGGTACCGCAGGTGACTGGGTCGGGGTGGATGGAATGAGGATGGAAGGGTAGTTTACGGATACTGTGCGGTTTGGAGCATGAGCAGCTGGGGGGGCGAGCCGGGAGGTACTGCTGGATTCGAGCCCGGGCTGGAGGATTTGGTTGAAAAGGCGACAGGTCGAGGCGAGTGCGTTCAGAGAGAATGTGGAGAGTGAGGGGGAGAGAACGAGGATTAGCTCTGAAGGGAGCGCGTCGAAGTAGTCGATGACCACGGTACTGGTGCGAGTCAGAGGGTCAATGGCTATGGTTGGCTGCGATACGCCTCTGATCTCGTGCAAGAACAGTGCACCCGTCGTTAGTGTTCTGTACGAGCGTTTTAGTTTGCATTAATTCATCGCTTACAAAACTCGTCTCCAATACTGCCACGACTCCCAAAGACGTTCTGCAGTTGAACTGAGACTTATAATGGAATATGAAATGAAAGGCCTGATCGTCCAACAGAATTGGTTGGAATTCGATGCAAAGAAAATAAGCAAGGTTACATCTCGGAGCAACAAAAATAACATCGTAGGTGGCTGCTTCATGATAGATATCAATGAGAGCATATTCGACTCTTTCCCCCTGTTCTTTCGAGGTTAAAAATGAAATTAAACCATCTCGAGCACGGCTTACCTAGTGACGACCCATCGCCGATCGGCGTCAGAAATCAAATCGTCCACCTGATCAACTCGAACGCCGGACGTCGTCCTGCGTTGGAAGAGAGGCTGATTGCGCCTGGCGGCGTCGCAGCAAATCGATCGCATGCGCGCGCGGGCCGCCTTGCAGCGCCGCGAATCCTAGCTCTACATCTAGATCCACCTCGTTTCCTTGCAATGAGTGTGCTATGTCCGTGTCCAAGTTCTCCTCCTCCTGTGCCGGCCTCATACTCTGCGCGCGTGGTGTATTTAAATGGAGTTTGCGCCGGAGCTGTGGGGGCACGCAGACCGAGTCCAGTTCGGTGGCATATGAATTGGGATGGTGAAGAGGGGCGCTTTGGCTGGTATCGGGGAGAGAGGCGGCCAGCGAACCGAGGTCGAGCGATGACATGGAAGGAAAGACAAAAGGTTTGTTGATGTTTGGTTCTGAACCATCATTCGGCCGATTGGTTCCGAAAGATGGCGGGGTTTTCCGGGATTTGTTGAATTTATCTTCAGAGGTCCATTCTTGTTTTGAGATCGTTTGTAGAGGGGACTGCAAGTCAGGACTGCACACCATGAATTTATGTTGGAATCAATAGAGTAATCCAGTATTAGCAGCGAACCCATTGCAAACGCGCGGGGAATTCTTCGCTGGCTACAGGATAAATACTAGTCAAGAGTAATGAAGGTACGAATTTAGTCTGTTGGGCACAGTAGCAGTAACGAGAAAGCAGGAACGAAAGGCGGGACCTGGTAACAAGTGGCGCACATGCAACTCGTACTCCAACAATTTAATCTTAACTTGAAGTCACAGATTGGCATGAAATTGTGCATAGACGTTCTTGAGATTTCTTCAAGATTTAATTCAATCAGGCAACTAAAAACCCGGCATCTTGCAATATCTTGGGAGATGCTCAAAGATCTTGTGCAAATCAAGGCACGAACATGTATAAAAAATAACAGCACTTCAACTTAGACCGGATTCCCAAGTTAATCAAACTGTTTCAGTGCAAAGCCTCAGCCTGTAGTGATGCTCCTGGCTTGGCTTCAAGCCGCAGGGCCACGGGGCCCAAGCCGTGGCTTGACAAGCCAAGCCAAGCCAAATCCTTGGCTTCGGGCCGGCTTGGGCTTGGGCTCGGGGTGACCGAAGCCTAAGCCAAGGGCTCAAGCCGTGGCTTGGAGGGGGAAAAATGACGGCACAGCTCAGTGTTAAAATGTGACAATCTCGTTGGCGAAACAAAAAATCGGCACGCCTCATGATTAAAAAGTCGCAAGCCACCAAATTGCGGCGCTTAGTTGTTTCTTTGCCCTCCTGTTGAATGGTGAACCTAATAATTACAACCCGGACTACGATATGGACTATTAGTTACATTTTTTGTGCCTGTACAGATACATAGGGAAAAAATGTACCAAGCCACGGCCTGAGCCCAAGCCAAGCCCTCTCTGACGGCTTGGGCTTCCAAGCCAAGCCAAGCCGGAACATCACTATGCAAAGGATTGGCCCAACAGACACTGTTCCCGAAAACCATCACGGCTGCACTGATGAAATGATCATCTCCCGCTGTATGTCCAAATTTACTTGCGGTCCAAGTTCCATGTCCAACCTGAAGTCTTCGCCGGCATTGAAGCTTTCGTCTATAGACAACAGCAAAAGGTAGCCCGGAGACGGGCAAACTGCATTATTCTTTCGATACACCAATCCTCTTCGCCTGACTCTCCGAAGTTAAAGTTATCCTTGTCTGATCCTGATCGAAAAGATTATCATCTACGCTTGTATATAAGGCCCTGGACTCCCTCGCAACGGGGACCTCTCTTGAGTCGCTAATCCGATGCCGGATATTGCAATTCTTCCAGCCCGTCTGACCACTCTCATTATTGAAAGCTTTCTGTATGGGTTACTCCTGCTTCTCTTCATTTCGACACTCTACTTCCTGGCTACACAACGAACTTTGGCAGGCACCACTCACTCGGCCAGACATCACTTTACGTCCCTAGTGTTCTTTGGAGTGACGGCGCTCTTCTTAGTCGTAACGGTGGTGGGTACCGTGTCGTTGGCACCCGTTTCCCGCGATATTTAATTGAACAAGCACTGGAGCATCGATATATACCGAACTTTCCTAGCTTTTATTCATCTGGGCACTGCTACCACGGAACTCGCTTTTTACGCGGACCTCTCACAGCGCAGCGAGGTCCTCAAGGAGATTTTGTTTGTCGTGGCAGTCCTGCTGGGTGATGCTCTCGTCGTGAGTCCTGAACATTACATTTTTACGCGCAAAGACCCCCGATTCTGATCGACCTTCAGACATATCGCCTGTGGATAATATGGGGGCGAAACCGGCTCGTTGTCGTTTTCCCAATATTGGCCCTGGTTGGCGTTGCCGGTTCGTTACTTCCTTGCGCGTACGGAAATCCATGATAGCATGGCCCGCAGGTGCATGTATAGATGCTCTTGTCGACCTAGTAAAGTGGAACCCGGAACGTGACGGGCCCTTGGGCCAAAAAGTGGAATCCATGGAGGTAGTTGGCTTCGTGCTCTCATTCTTGCACGTATTCTGCTATCGAGTGAACACGGGTTGACGGATGTTTACAGAGCAAATTTATATAGTACTGGTAATTAATTTAGTGATGATTGCCTCTCTACTTCTCTGACCTGACCTTTCGTTCAGGTTGCATTATTTTTCGCATATGCAGAGTCGCAAAGCTGAAATCGGCATCTCAATCTCGTCTCACGGTACTGATGTTCTCTTTGTACTCTAGCGTAAACTGAAACCGAATCAATCAAGTGGTTCCTGGCTATATTGGTAGAAAGCGCGGCTCTTCAGACGTGCGCGCCTTCTCGAGAAATTCGGCTCTATATATGCACCACTTATATACTTCCAGATCTGGGTTGATTTTTTTGGCCTTGACATCGTTGCTGTGATCCAACATGGAGGGTGTTGCTCGAGATACCTTTCCCGCGATCCTAGCCATTTCAAACACGCTCATTCATGCCCGGGTAGGGCTGGGTTGGTCCGAAGATTCCGCTGTTGCGCGTAAGCCTCGGGATCAAACGATGCCTAAATCTGGCGACAATGCCGTTTGGTATGTTTTTTGGTTGAAAAGATATTATACTCGTAACTCACGGCTTCTGCCTCCCAGAAACCCAGAATTGCTTCTAAACGGAGACGTTTATTTTTATGTGGTTGAGTTTGTTCTTCGTATGTTCTCGATGGGTTTGAGACCTAGGTGACGACTCCGGAGGAAAATTAACGTCTGTTCCGTCCCTCCTTTGAACTTTGAGCCCTAACATTTTGGGTTGGGCTTGATACATTTCGACTCATTTAGGCGCTCTCCGCCGAAAAAATCAACTAAAAATCCTGGGATTTGTGTGATTATCGTTGCCATAGTGCTCTGCATATACCGGTTCAAGTTATCAGAGCGCATCCCGGGAGATCATCAGCTGTGGAACCGCGAATTATTTTATAAAGACTTCGTCAAACCCAACATGATTGCGCATAAAATTCAATATCTATAGTGCGTCCAATCCAGCAGGTCGGGGCTAAGTAAGTGTTATAGCAGCTATTGATGCACGGCGACGGAGAGAGACTGTCTATGACGAACCTAGAAGTGAGGGAAGTACATGCTCCAGTTCACATCCACGAAGGCGCCTGGGGAGGATCATAAGAACCAGGCGCGCCATAAACCGAAGGGCTACAAACTGGGCGATCCTCATCGCACACATACGACCCTTGGCCCCGTTATCAGCCTAGCGAGCGCAGACCGCATCCGCGGCAGGTCGCGGTCCGGTGTGTTGCCTCTCTGAACTATGTGATCGATATTTATGGCCATACATGCGTACTTCAGATGCGACTATTTGTCGCGTGGACGGGCGTTAAAGTAATATAAACTAAAAAATTTCGACTATCTTAATTTCAGTTTATTTGAGTCTGACTGTGGGAGACTAGCGTTAAAGATAGTCTGAGGGGTGTCAGTTTGAGTAAATTTGGTTCGTTTGAACGAGGCTTATTTTGTTGGTCATGCCTGAACGTGGGTAGTGTTGTTCGGGTCGGGTCGGGCTTGGGTCGGGTCGGAGCGGGCTTGGGCTTGAGAATATCTTGAGCCCCTGGGTCGGGTCGAGCTTGTGCTCAGGCCCATGCTTGGGGGTATTTTTTTTTTCAACCATGATAAGGTGAGTTCTTTGGTTGAAAATGTCATTTGAGATGTAGCTGACCTCCATTGTGCCATTGCCCATTTTTTAAGACGTAGAAAGGTCGACGCGAAGGTGTTTGATGAGATTTAAGATTCCGCCAATTTACGGGCATGTCCCGTCTCAGAGTTCAACCTCACATAAGTCAGCTAAAATAATTACAAGATGCAAAACTTACTTCAAACATGCATAATATTGACTTTGAAGCAGTAAATATTCACCGAAGTTGGGCTACTTATCCCGACTCAGGCTCAAGCCCGGGTCGCGGGTCTTTCAAAATTCTGAGCTTGACCTAGGCCCTACCGAGCCCAACTTCGGGTCGGGCTTAGGTCGGGCCCAAAATCCCGGGCTTGGGTCGGGCTTGGGCTTGAGCCCGGACCCGGAACAACACTAAACGTGGGTATGCAGGTTTCGACCAGTTCACACGCGCGAAGAGCATGCATATGATCAAGACATCTCCGCAGACCACCGAAGCATGAAGGAATTTATGAACTGTGTATGAACTCCAGAGTGTACCCCGTCCCCGAAGATCTGCATACCCCTCAAACAATTGTGATCGTGCTATATAACCCCTGCCGTCCCGGAGAGCACCATTGACTCGCATGCGCGCTTGCCCAGAATATACCAATTCCGATTGCTGGTGTCAGCGCCCAATCCAACGCCGAGAACATAAGATGCGAGGATGCAGGAGTTTGGAGCACCATAATCCAGGGCAACAAGACGAGCGACAGTGCATCCGCACGCATGTCTGATCCTTCATCGTACCGCATCGAACGTCCGAATGAGCAAAATCACCTGGGACAACAGAGGTAGGTCAATGTAAGAGTCGTGCAATGCTGATTTGGAAGTGCAACTAACCGCGTATGAGAACTCTCCGCCCCTGAAGATGGCAAATCGGGCGTCGTGAATCGCAGGCTGGCCGTATTTGAGGAATGCGCGGAACGCGGCTGTGTGGCATCAGTATTGCACACTCTCCGTCATAGTAGAGTGGTCACCTAACATGGCAAGGCAGAGATACACGAATGCACCAAAGACGCAGAAGAACCGCATCGAGCGAGAGAGGTGTTTTGCTGGGGGGATGAGCAAGGAGTGGGTCGTTTCTGGGTGCCATTGGACACACGCCAGCGGTGCCATAGGAGGGGAAAACATACTGTACGGACGACAAGGAAGCAAAAGAACCAATTATCATTGGACTGAATAGCGGTTCGTACATGGTGGTTTGAGAGAAAGACGCAAAAGGCTGAAGAATTGAATTTATAGTCGTGGTTACTGGGACGGATGGCGGAGAATAACAAACCTCGGACGAAAGCCAAGCTCTCCGGTCCATGTCATCCCAATTTCGATTCCCCGTCGAAATCGTCTGACCTTTCCCGCCGCTTCTCTCCGATTCCCTGCGATCCATTTTGGATTCCCCGTCAAAATCGTCTCACGATATTCAATGGGTTCCTGGTCCTATCTATACTGTTGTGCCAATGAATCAACGACTTTGTTCGTATTCACGTTTGCTCGCTCCCCAAGATATTGTCAGATTCGTGGCGAAACAGCCCCAGACGACGTCAAACAGTTTGGCAATTGTTGATATCGTCGCATGAGTCGGGGGGGGGGGGGGGGGTCGTTAAATTTCGAGTATGTTCACACACCATTCTTGTTCAACTTGAGCGGTGAACGGAATTGTCCACTGAGTACACCAGATTCTTGAAATTTAAAACATCAATCTCGCCCAGCCTCGGGCAGTATTTCCCATCGACACACACGCAACCATAGAAGCCGAATATCTGCTCAATAATACAATACCGGCAGAGGGTCTATTTGGTTATTAAGGCATAATCGCATACGCACTATCTAAGTCAATTAGATTCCTTCTTTCTTTTTTTGGTGCATTAGCACCTGTCATAATCAGAAGCCTCTTAGGCTTTACCCAGTCTTAGCTTTCAACTGCTTCCAGAATGTGAGATGTAGAAGCGCCCCCACCCCAACGACGCCAATCTGCACCGCGATATAATTCTTCATACCCATCTGCACACCTGCCAGTAGCCTCAGCATCGACAATGATGAACAAAACCAACCAACACGTACCCGCCCCGCCCAAAATCGCACCCGTCACCCGCCCGCAATAATTGCTGTACTGAATCGCGATGCTAGTGCGCCCGTTCCATGCATTGGGCATCTGCTTCGACAGCAGGCTCAGCGTACACGTGCTGGCGAGGTTGAACCCGAGCGCGACGAGCACCCAACATACGTAGAAGGAGCCGAAGACGACGCGGTCCGTCGCGAGGAGCGCGAGCGCGAGCACGAGCCCGGTCAGCCCAATGGCGGAGCCCGTGGCGAGGGTGGTGCGGTCCTGGAAGCGCGGGGAGTAGCGCACGCCCGCGAGGAGGAAGGGCAGCGTCGCGATGCCGCCGAGGGCGACGAAGTTGCCTGCGGCGTAGGGAGTATAATTGAAGGCCGCGGCGGTGAAGATGGGGATGTTGGACTCCCAGCTGCCCAGGATGAAGAAGCAGGACATGGAGGTCCAGCACATGGAAATAATCACGCCCCATTGAGGCATGGTCAGTTGGCCGATGCCATATTGTTCGATGGGGATCTCGGCTGGATCAGCCGGCGCCGAACTCGCACCGAGTTCAACAGAATTGGAGTTGGACAGTCGGTGCGGTTTTGGGAGATCCTGAAACAAATACATGCTCGCAATCGCAAAGCACAGCGTGAATGCTGCGGTAACCCATCCGGGGCTTCGAAAAATGCATGAACATTCCTAGTTCGCATATATTGTGCTGAACCCTGCGTACCTCGTATATCCGTTGAATACGTCGTTTGAAAAGCCAACTTTATAGAGCAATCCACCTATGAAGGGGCCGACACTGAATCCGAAGGCTTGTCCAAGCACAAGCCAGCTGGCCAGTGTGGTACGCCGGCGGATTCCGATGATACGAGGATCTGTACGTCCATTAGACGGCATGTGTGTCGTTCAAACAAGCAGGAATTACCCGAACAAAAGCGTTTTGTATACATAAAGCCCGTAAACGCGAGCCCAGATACAATCCGGCCCATCAGTATGAGATAAAGGAACTTGGCAGGGTAGGCCACAGCGTGAAGTATGTTTCCCAAGATTGAGGCAAGATAGGCGATTTTCAGCGGCCGCGAATATCGTCCTGGATGTGGCAAATTAATTAACCACAGGGTACGGGGCGAGATTAATCCTTTACCTTCATCGTATTTTGTCAAAGGGATTAGAGCAAGACCGGAGAACACAGTAGGGATACCGATAGTCAAGCCAGAGAACAACGCAGAACCTCCAAGATACTCTGCATATACAGCTGCAGAGGACACCGTGACGAAGAAGGAGAACTGACGCAACTCAAGATTATTACATGCGCTTTCAATATGATAGGTTTGCGTACCTGCAGTAAAGCGTTTGTCCCGATCATTATGGCTAACGAACCACGGCTTGGGAGACGCAGCTCAGGGTCATCGACGGGAGGAGGTGCTTCAGTGCCAATGATCCGCATTTCAATTTCATCTCGGACCCTTTCAGTAATCTCGTTCCGTGCTGGCTGAACGGCAAGACTAGATCCAGTCGGAGTTGGCGCGCTAGAATTTAAAACACTCCAGGATGGCCGTTTTACACCAGATTCGCGATGGGACACATAATCCACGACTGTGGAGAGCACCGAAGTAGACATGTCGAGTCGTAGACTTTGGAAGGAGAGAGAAGAGAAACACAGCTTTTGAAATTTTAGAGCTGAGTCATTTCACAAAATTTAAGACGCCGGCGGCTAAGGCAATAATATGATTGCCGTTCGGCCCGGGCATTCGGAAACTTGATCTGGACCACCACCATGCAAACGGAGGCGGCAGACATTGTGGCGGAGGATACCCCGTTGCTGGCCCAGAATGAGCCTGAGGCTGACCTTGATCCTCTAGGCGTCAAATACCTCCTAATTCAGCATTTTTCGAGGTTCGAGTCTCCTCTTCTGGCTTCCACCCTCTCATTTATTTTCGCAGCGCATGGGGCGACAGAACCGCAGAATTTGCCCTATACTTGTATCTCATCGCGTTTTACAAAGACACCCTCCTGCCTTCGTCGATATTTGGGTTCTCCATGACACGTACGAGATTCACCGAGGGTCGAAAGTATGGGCTGATTATCGACAAAAAATATAGTAACAGGGATCCTGTTTTCGTCCTGGGCCGGATCACTGGTCGACAAAATGCACAAGCTCTCCGTCGTGCGCTGGTCCATATTCGTTCAAAAGATCTCGGCCTTGAGTGCGTACGGCTGTATCGCGGCACTGCGAACGATGGACGCCCGCTTTTCCTTCCCATCCTTGTGTTTGTTCTCCTCCCTCGTCCTATCTGGCTGTGCACTCCAACTTTCGAATATTACCATATCAATTGCCGTTGAAAGGGACTGGACGGTCTGCATCGCTGCGGGATCGTCGCGCAAACTCGGAAAGACGAACACCTACCTCCGGCAGATCAACCTCCTCTGCAAACTGCTTGCGCCTCTGTTCGTGTCGTTCCTCACCGTGAAGTACGACAGCAGAGACGACAAACCTTCCTTTTCAATTGCGGTCCTGGCCGGAATATCCGCACTGACGATGGTGTTTGAGCTGTACTGGATCCAGATCGTGTACCACCGGTTCCCGACCCTCGCGGCAGAGCAACTGCGGAAGGACAACGAAAGACGTGCACCACCCGTCCCATCTGTGGCCGAGCCCGGCTCGACTCCCCGCCCCTCAACGTTTGTCGAGCGTCTCCTCAGTCTCAAGGACTGGCGCGAGTTTGTGCGCCTGCCCGTCTTCTTCTCATCCGTCTCGATATCTCTGCTCTATCTCACTGTACTCTCGTCAGTGCTTCAGATTCAGAATCACTGCCACCAATCTTTTATTGATTCTGACGATGCGCCGGCAGGTTCGAGGGCACGATGCTCGGGTACCTCAAGACTCTTCATTTCCGCGACGACTTCCTCGCAGAAATGCGCGGGCTGTGCGTGATCACCGGCCTCATAGGCACCGTCCTCACTGTCCCGCTCGAAAACAAGCTGGGCTCCGCGCGCGCGGGCAGCTGGAGCATCTGGTGCGTCTCGTCGGATCTATACCCTTTCCTTCTCATTCCGCCTCGCTCAACCGCCCGCCGCAGGTCTATGGTCGTCTGCCTCCTCCCCGTCCTCGCCTCCTTCTACATCTTCGGCCCGCGCACCACCCTCGGCGCCGTGCTCCTTTTCGGCGGTGCGTCTCCGCCTTTCTTTCGCCTCCCTCCCGTAATTCTACGTGGTTTTGATTAATGGAGCGTGGTCACAGGCATGGCGCTCTCGCGCATCGGGCTCTGGTCGTTTGACCTCATCCAGACAAAACAACTGCAAGACGCGCTCGCAATGCACGCGCGCCGCAATAAGCTCACGGCGCTACAGTTTAGCATGCAGAGTGGCGCGGATCTATTGAAGTACGTGTTCTTCCTGCCCTTTCTTTCTATCGATATTTCTTGCTTTCTTCTCCCGCATTTCTTGCTTTCTCCACATTTCTTGCCATTCGAGTTTCTGGCAATGCCAATGCTAATGCTGATGCTGGTTCACCTGGAAAAGATACGTCCTAACGATGATCCTCTCGCGCCCAGCAGACTTCCGCTGGGCAGGTCTCGTCTCGTTCATGAGCGTCTCCTCGGGCGCGATGGTGTACTTGGTCTACCTGAAGAAGGAGCGCGGGCATATTTTGCATCCGCCGATGGAGTGGATTCGGAAGATGCTATAGACTATAGATTGTTGTATATATTGTTTCGTTTTGATACCGGAATCCCTCTCTGCATACTTGAATTCGGCGTTCCTGAGCGGGACTGTGTAATCCTACCTACCTACCTACCTGCCGGAAAGATTTGATAATTTTAATTCGGGCAATGGGAAGCCCTTGGGATGATCTTTAATCCCAACTACCACACGACCCGTAACCCAAGGTAACCTACAGTACGAGTCGGAGTTTTCCTGACGGTCGCTAGAATTGAATTTGGGCCGCGATGCGAATTTGAAATTAAGTTGGGTGAATCCATTCTTTCACGATATTTCTGAATCGTGAGCACTCACAACTAAGATCAATGTGTTCATTAGAGCTATCGTCTCAAGGACCAAGGACTGATGGGCCGATATCGGACGTTGACATCTTGACATCGCGTCACCTGAGCGCGTTTGATGCCGTCGCATCGCGTCGCGCCTTGTGAATTCGAATTCGGTCGGGATATTCAATTTTGAGCTGTTATTGTCGGTAACGCGTGTCCCCGGATGAATAATCCATATGCGCCGAGTGTGATCCGGTCGACGTCGGGGGGTCATCGACCGGAAACCTGGATTTTCATGGGGTTGTCCGGAATCACGGTTTGCTGCTCAACCACGATTGCAAGAAAAACATGAGCCTTTCAACAGGATTTGCGATCACGAAATGCGTAGACGCGATTTGATCCCATAATTCGATTTACTGAAAGATAACTTGAAAAGATGCATATGGGGAGCCGGCAATTTTTGTCCTGATATGCGCGGAGGCTGCAGTGACTGGACCTTGGCTATGAAAGCCAGAAATGGCGTTTTCAAAGCGCCAATTTGCTTCCCTGCTCCTGTTTAATTATGACTTTATTGTCGATCAATTGGCTCGATCAGTGATCAGCACAGTTACCATAGACCCGCGGCTCCGGCTTCGACTATTGGCCGTGTTGTACGCGAAAGGGCAACCGATATGACGCGCAATTCACAGAAAAAGGTATAAATTATTGAAGAACACCCTGTTATATTCATTCTCATTCTCCCCTTCGGCCTGGTGTCTCTTGAAGTCTTTGCATCCCTTTCCGTCTACGTTACGTTTATTCCACTCCAAATTTCCAACTTCAATCAATACCTTTTAACTTCATAATGGCCCGTGTCTTTTTCGTGCTTGTCTCCCTCGTCTGCATGTTCCAAACTTTGGCTGGTACGTACTATGTCAACGCCCTCTGACATCCCGCCTCGATTGAATACGACTTTACTCCCAGCTCCCCTCCAACTCCGTGCCGTCACGTCGCCCGACTGCAGCAAATTCAACGTCCAAGCCATCGTCGGGATCCAGGCCGCCCGAAACAGCCTCGGCTCTATCAACACCGGGTAGGTCTAAATCCCCTCCTCTCAACCCCACTCTGACTGGCATAAATCCACGATGACCAGAACCGACATCGTCAACGCGCGCAATCTGCTGGAGGCGCAGATCTCCCTGCTCGACGCCAACAACGGTACGACCGCCATCGCAGACAGCCTGCTCACCGGCGAGCAGCCCGCCCCGGCCGACTCGAACGCCAAGATCGTCGCGGGGCTGCAGGCCGCACTGGGCTCGCTGAGCCATGTCAACGTCGTTTTGTGAGTATTGTCTTTTCCCCCTTCCCTTCCCTCGCTTCCCCCCTCTCCCAGCTACGACTTCGACTCGTCACGATTGAACTGACGGCGTTTGGCAGGATTTTCAACAATGACACGAAAACTGCGGTGGCGGCGGCAAATTCGTCTGTAACTTCGGCGCTGGCGGCGGCGCAGTCGGCAGTTGCGGCGAACTGCCAGACGACGTTGTAATTGAGTTTGGAAAAGTGTGGTAGATGATTTAAGTGTGGCTAGATAATTTGTGTGTACGGATTTGTGATTTACATGATGCAATGTAATGGGGAATACGTATCATGCTCAAGGCCCGGGGAGGCTCGAGTCGAAGGCATTGAATTGAATTTACGTGTGCGGAATGAAACCTGAGATTGATATTGATTATTGATTATGAAGAGGCTGTTATAAACTCAAACTGTATACACCTACAATGTCATGGGGTAGGTAGGTAGATAGGTAGGTAGATTACACGGCACCGTCCAATGCTTTAATTAAGACTCGTGGCAGACTCGAGTGGAATAAACTTATGCTGTATGCCGAATCAAACCTGATCTGAGGTTGAACTTGAAGAGGGAACGCGAATTATTACAAACTCAAACTGTGAACGCAAAGAAGGGAAAATAAATACTACAATAAATCGGAGACCGGAGATCATGATGCTGGCAGTTTCAATTTGTATAATTGCTGCCTGCTATCGAATGAATTTCCTCCAAGTCTTTCGTCCCGTTTGTCTAATTCTCGCTCGTAATGGGGTGCAATCTCAACCTCGATTTCAACAGTCTTCAGCGGTGGCTCTAAATTGTTTAGAAAAAGAAAAAGAAACTGGATCATTGAATCGGTTCACGGCTGTATTTCTCCGCGGCAGGGTCCACCAAGACAAATGGATTTGGATTTGAAGATGATTGATGTGGTTAACGGCATAAAAATAATAGACAACATGTGGCGGTGCATCCCATCTTTGGAGACGCCACCAACTGTTAGTGACCTTTTGTTCTTCCACAGAAAGCCAGGATGATGGGAGATGGCGATGAAAAAGTATTTCCAGTCGCAAAATTGGGACCTAGGTTCCCCCCAGAGCTTCTCTTGCTCATCCTCGAGCATCTCCCGTCCGACATCGAGACAATGCGACGGGCTTGCCTCGTCTCAAAGCAGTGGCTTTCTATCTGCCAGCCTTATCTCTTTAGGCATATATACCTCAGCGCTCCGAAAAAGACCCGAACAAGAACACCTTGCTCGGATCTATACGAGGTGCTCTGTGAATCACCGCATCTTGCCCAGTACATTCGACATGTATCCATCCTCGGCGGTGCCTTGCAGAAGATGGCGACTCCAGTTCCCCCACGGTGGATTTCTTCAGATGACACCCTTCCCCTGCTCTTGGATACCCTACGACATTCAAATGTGCAAAGCTTGCACATGCGACTTTCGAATGAACACTGGTCAAGGCTTCCTGCGGCCTTTCAGGCGTCCATCCGCTCGCTCATTGGCTCCCCGTCTATGGTGGATGTTGATTTTACTGGCTTCGATGTCGTCGATACCGCGATTTTCAAGCACTGTCGCAGTCTTAGGAGGCTCAAGTTCTCTGAGATCTTCGAACTGGTTGTGGAAAAGGATTCGGACGCGGACAATGCGTGGCCTGCGACTTTTGAGTCCCTGACGATCTTGGACACAATGCTCGTCGAAAAGATGGCCAAGTGGGCCACCTCCACATCGAGTTTCAGTGCCTTGCGCGATCTCCGGATAGGATTTCACCCAGTCAGAGACGGTCCACATGTGGGGAGCTTGCTGCGGCATGTCAGCGGTACGTTGGAATCGTTGCATCTCCAACCGATTTATATTCGTAAGAACATTATTTTCCTCCCCTCGAACAACGAATGATTCATAAACCCCTCAGGCTGGCCGAGCCCCGCGAACATACTCCCCCTCACCAACCTGTCCGCGCTTACCTCCCTGCGCCTCTCCCTCGGAATCTCGATAGACTCTAACCCTGTCCCCTGGGTGATTTTCCTCCTCGGTACCCTCGCGCCCAACCACCTCCGACACCTCACCATCGACCTCCGCGTCGACGAAAACCGCGCTGCCGTACGTGCCCTCCCCTGGGCCGAGCTCGACGCGGCGTTGAGCGAGCCCCAGCTGGCCGACCTACACGCGCTCGTGCTCACGTGTTTCCCGTACGAAAACGACGTGCGGCACGCGCCGTCGATCCAGGGCGCGCACGAAACTGTCCAGTGGCTCAACGACGAGATACCGGGCCTGCTTCCCCGCGCGAACGCACGCGATGCGTTCGAGTCGCATGAATTAAGTGGGTTCTCTTCTTTATGATCGATGACGATCCATACCACTTCTCTGAATTACCGTCTGCAGAGCTCACCCCTTCCCGATTCTTCTATTGGCCGGGCCCGCTGAATTGGCGCTATACAACTGGGATCGAGTACTAACACAAGAGTGTTCAGAGAATACAGAAAGAAATACATGCATTGTCCGATTATTGTGCTACAAGTAAGCTAGCTTGTCCATTAATCCGTTTCGTGCGCTGAGTCAAAACTGTCCTGTGGAAATATCCGTCCGTGTGTCATACATGTTTCTTCCGCGGCGCCATCAATGTTTTCCAATTAAGCGCCGCTGATCGTGAAAAAGGGGCTGAAATTGCCGGAATCGCCAAACACTTGGGCCTTGGTTAGCACCGATCGGGTGCGATCAGAAGGAGGATATGCTGCTCACAAACGACCTGGTAGTCCGAGCCGTCGTCGACCCAAGGGACCGTGACCTCGATTCTGCCGAGCAAGATTGAGAAGTTTTCTTGCAAGATCACTACCATCCGCGTGAGTCTGCGGAATTAGGTCGGATGGACGACAAGAGCGAGCTTGCCTGGTGTGGTGAGGCCGCCTTTGCGGAGCATTATGCGCCCGATCTTGTTGGTGATGTTAACCGGGGGGTTGGTGTTGTCCCTGCATCGGGTCAGCGCGGAGACGGGGCACGGGGAATGGGGGGCACTCACCAGGTGACGTTGTGGCGCTGGCCGACGAACCAGACGGTTCCATTGTGTGGGTACAAGACGGGGGGGACATAGACATCGCGGGGCATGAGGGGCGTGGCCTGTACTGCGGCGAGCGCAGCAGCAGACAAGAGCGTGAAAAGGGTGGTGAATTTCATGTCAATGGAAGGGGAAGGGAGGATGTTGAGTGACGCTTGCAGTGAAAGCTGAAAAGCGAACGCTGAAAGAATGAGGAGAATTCGCTTCCCTGCGAGGCTTTTATATGTGGACGGGGCGGAGAGGGATCGCCGGCGCTTACTGAAACGGGGTGGATAGTCTCAGCACTGGTCTCAGGTGATGTTCCGCCGGACACCGGACCTCACTTCTATCCGAATCAATAGATAAGGCCGTGCATCTGTGACTCGGTAGAAGCTAGAATGAAGTGGCGCTCCACGGGTGGAGCCAGCTCGGCTGATCGAGAACCACGCATGTCTTCCTGAAATAAGTACATCAGCATTTTTGAACCAAAACATACCTCGGTGCTCATACCTCTCAGTTTGTGGCGACAAGTAGCTGCTGAATATTGCAATTCACAGGATGCATCTCTGGCGCGATCCAGAAACCTTCGGTGGCGGTGTTCGGCCTTGCGATCCAGGCGGCCATGTTAGTCAGTCAGTGTCGGCACTACATTGGTGGGACACCCCGGCTAGTCTGGGCTGTCCATGTCGGTCGGGTGTCGAGCCGTTTACCGATAGGTGAAACGACGGCTAACGATGGCCAAGGTGAACCGCCAGCTCAAGCTCCTTCAGCATCTCGGGGCGATGGACTAGCGACATCATCCGAGTCAAGCGTTTGTCCGGATTGAGTGCCATTGTCAGTGTCTTGTACATGTATAGACCACCGGCTCATTGACGAAACCTGCCAGTGTTTACATTATACATAAATGCAGGGGTTAAAAATTTGAGGAGTTCGTACATGGAGGAGCAAGACAATGTGTCCTACGACCATTACGGTTCAAATGGCGTTACAAAGTTCTTGTTCCATGGCCAGGTTCAAGGAATCAACGAAGCCTTTGTTCAAATTCAGGAATTTCGGACGCATTTGTCGTCTTTGCCGTCAAGTTGGGCGCTCGCTAGCCTCTACGGGCAGATTGTCAGGCGGAATACAACAAATTAGTGGCGCTGAGACCACCCAGCGTATCCTTTTTCGTAAATTATAAGAAAGTTCCATGTCTGGGACTGCCTTTGTCGATTGAGTGCAACATGAAAGAACCATAGGGTCACCGTATACTGTATTCAACTGAAATCCCCCCTCTTCCATATCATTATGCAGTGTACATTCCTTTTAGCTTTCGTGCTCTCAATACGTCGAACTCTTTCCTTGCTCTATAGACTCTGACTTTAGCTTACCTCCAGGCCCCAATCGCTAGCGTTACTGGAATAGCCCGCGCCCATGCAAGTCGTTTTCATCTCCCAATTGCGGTGTGTGCTCACTGTTCGTCTACACACAGGAAACCTTTTCCAATATCCCAGCTACTATGAAGGAGACCCGCGAGCCCAAGCCCGTCCCAGAGCCGGGCTGCAATCTCTTTACTTGCATTTGGTGTGCCATCTACCCGGGCCATCCATTAAAACTTGTCATCCCGTGCACGTTCTGGTGCCGTCCAGTACCGTGTTGTTTGTTGAACTTCAGCTGGCTGTTATTATTATCACTGTGGTTCAAAAGGAAAAGAACGAGAAATACGACACCATTGTGTATGACACCTCAATTAGACAGCCGAAAGCGCCAAATTCAGGCTACTCAGGTATGGCTAGGCCATTGAACGGCATGAATCGAAGCTGGCTTGTGAGCGCCTTCGGGGTGCTTCCAGAATGTATGTAACCGCTTTTGACTTACTAGTGATCAGCTATAGCAGCCCACAGTAGAGACAAGAGGCAGTCAGGCTCAAACAATCCCCAATCGGGCGTTTGCAGGAAGTCTCAATTCGAACCAAGACCAAAAGCCAAGATGGAATTTCCCTGAAAAGTGAACGATTAATTGCCTCATGCATACAGTCCACTGCCCACTGCCACAATTAGAGCATGCTTGTCAACCTCCAACCTATAACGTTCAAAATCCATTGTCGATATCTTTTGGCTCTGGACTGCAGTGGACGTCCCAGCTCAGTTGGATTTCGACATGGCTCAAAGGCCAGGGCAAGGCGGCAAGACCGAGTTTGCCGTGATCCGAAGACATTTACATCAAGCCGGAACGCGATGCAGAAGCTTGTGTATGCGGAGCTGGCAACTGGCTGATCGGCAGCGTCCGGCATCGCTTGATGCCGGCAACCATCGCTGATTCAGAGGATTTCAGTGGACACCAATGGTCCCCCGGACTCCCGCCTGCGTCTGGAATGCCGGCCTGTCACCCATCCATTTTTAATGGACCCCGCTGGATGTTGTCGGTGCTCTTCTGAAACTGGTTCCGCTGGCTGCCATCTCCACCGCATCTTGCTGTAATTCAATGGCCCCTGGCACCTTCAAGCCGTCCAATTCATCGCAAAAACGATGGGTGAAATGTCCCAAGCCATCCAGTGGGAACCTATAATTTCCAGCGGCTTTTACTAGATAACGATGGGCACGGTTCTTCCGGAAAACCAGCAGGTTCCAACATATTCCGTCGGGTTCTACTGGATACCATTCTTCCAGACAACCAGTGGGTTCTAATGCTGTCCACATATGATATTAATATGAAGTTTTGCATATTATATTATATTGTTATCATATTACGGGTCCTGGCGCTGTATCGTATATGTATTATCTTCGTATTATATTATGCCATATTATCCCGTATCATGATATACTCAAAAAATATTTTTAATACGCTCGGACCACCCATAATCCCAGATTTTCTCCCTCCAGGGAGAGGTCATGGGTTACCCTTGATAAGCCCACCACAGTTCGTTGCTCCTCTGTATGAACTGAGGTATACAGAGCGGGGAAACATAAGATCCTCCGGAATTCAACCACCCCAGCACTGGTTGAAAGCCGAGGCCAAGTATCAATCAGTGGATAAATCAAGTTCTTGTTCTAGTTTCCGTGACCATCTATGCAAATGTGTTGGTCAGGCAGAAGAAAGGTGGCAGATACATCTCAGCACCAGCTCCAGAGCAGTGTTTGGGCATCCATAATATAGAAAAAATATGCATAATACGAGTCTGGCAGATCATATTATATTCATGTCATATCGTATCGTATTCTTCCGTATTAATGTTATTTTTTTCACCCCAAGGCCGTATCATATCCGTAGTATTAAGAGTATATTAATAATATATAATGTCGTATCATATTAATGGACAGCACTAGTGGGTTCCACCGTATTCCATCGTAAGTCGCCACCTTTTCGAATTCGTATTTAATTTCACTGATGTTGATGGCGGAAATGATTGACCCTAGGATATTAAAGTATTTTTGTATCTCACTCACCGAGACTATTGTCAGACATCTCTGTTATAAAAAGACGCTAAAAAAAAGTGTTCGTACCTGCACAGAATTCATACTGACCTCAATTTAATTTCGAGAGACTTCATATTTATGGAACACATCCTTAACGTGTGGAGTTCAAGCCTTCAAGGTCAGTACATACTATCCTTCTCGTTCATTAATAATACATAACTCACTTTGACTAGTCCTCCCGTGCACAAGACAGATTAAATAATCGGATTGAGGCGAGGAAATCCCGGTACAGTATTGGGCATGCAATATTTTCCTTTGCTTCCATGACCAAAGAGCTCTTATTCATGTTCACTGAACAGTCGGATTGGAGCGCACCGTCGTTATTGGCATACATATGTTTGGGTCTGGGCCTAGTACATTACGACGCTCTCTGACCATCGCGCGGAATTGTTGTGAATAGTACGCTAAATATGAGTAAAGACTCTCGCGTCTTAGCAAAAATCAGTGAATGCATTAATATCTGGACTGTACAACAAATGTCATTCGACGCTAGCAGAATACGAGCAGTTGGGAAATCCCTAGCTAGAATGAGCGCGAGGCAGCACTGAGGGCTTGCAGATTTCATTAATTAATCAATCGCCGTCGCCTCTGGCCAGAACTTGTCCGAAAGACCCAAATCCTTGGCCTCCACATCCTTTGCACCGCTCACCATACAACCTCATCAAAACATGAATGAAAAAGTGATAATTCACATCAGATTCGCACCTACGGCCACCGACGTCCGATCGCCTTGCCCAGGACTCAACACGTATATTGCACTGTTATGTCTGGAGCCCTTCTTCTGGCGCGCTTTTGAACAGTCTCGCGAACCACGGTTACATTCCACGCACCGGAAAGAGTATCACGATTCCCATGATCTTGAATGCTGCATCCGGTACGAGGAGAAGCACGCCACAGCATCAGGTCTAATAATTACGGTCCTAAGACGTTTTCAACATCAACGCCGACACAATTTTGCCGTTTGCCAAGTTCGGTCTTCTGTCGGGAGATGAGCACGTCAGTTTGACGCTGGACGCGCTGAAACTGTGAGTGCACACTGGTCCGATTAGGCTGATGTTTTGGGGAAATGCTGACGTGCATTCAACCAAACCAGACATGGCCTTCTTGAGCACGATGCATCCATCTCGCGCGGCGACATCGCGTTCGGGGACACCCTGCACTTTAACGAAACCCTTTTCACGGTGCTCGCTGATGCCAATCCGGGTGTGGACTATTACAATGTTACGTCTGCAGGTCAGGTCATGCACGCCAGGCTGGCCGACTCGCTTGCCAACAACCCGAACGTTACGAGCACCGCCAAGGAGCTCATTCTTCGTAGCGGAGAGAGCGCGGTGTATTTGGGTGTCATGGGTGACCCTCTCACTGGTGTTGCAAAGAAGGAGTGAGTGTGTGGGTCCACCTGTACTCTGACGCACACTCTGACATTCGTGCTTGGCCGTTAGACTCGTGCAGGTTTTTTTCAGAGAAGAGCGGTTGCCTGTGGCAGAAGATTGGAAAAACCCGCGACACCAATTACTGCTCAAAACAACCAAGCGCTTGCAAACCAGATCCTACAAGTGGCGAATGATTCTCCAACCCAGATGTGCGAGCCCCTTATTTTGGGCCCACAATTTATCCTCTCTTTGTAATTACATCGCCCGTGTTCCGCGATCAAGTCCGCATCTAGGACAAGGATGCGAGTTGGACTGTGGTCCATCACCTTCCGTTTGCAGATTTCAAGTAGTCTCTCGTAGACAGACGCTCCAACAAAATGAAGCTCCTACCTCGCTTGTTGGATTTCAAGACTTTTCGCGCGGTTCACTCTTGGTCGACAGCTTCTTGCAGTTTTTTAAAGTCTCTGTTTCCTTTATATCTACTTACTAGTAATTCGTTCTGTCTAAGTAGCTTGCATTCCCCTGTGCGCAGGTCAGCGCATACTATCCTTCTCGCCCACAATATATGTTCTGGTCCCAGTACATTACGACGCCCTCTGACAATTGTGCAGAATTGTTGTGAATCTCAGATGTCGTAGAAGCAGCGAGATGTGAGGATGAGGGCTGCGAGGTCGTAGAAGTCGGGAGGATGCTGAGCAAGTAGTGCTGGACGTCGGCGGGCATGGTCGTGAGCTTTACTTTGGGTTGCCATCGTGCGCTCAGAGAAAACTGAGGGGAATGCTCGTACATAATGCATAATGGTTGGACGTACAAGTTCTTTATTTGGTCGAGATCCTTCTGAACCGGGTTGTCGAACGGTCTTTGAATACATTTATTCTAGTGGCTTTTACTGTTACAATAAATTTCTGTGCCTTGGAATTACAGTATCAAAAAAAAAATCAGTACGCGTCAAGGTCTACATTCGAGATCGGAGATATAATCATAGTCCGAGATTCACTTCGAGGAGGGGAGACTCGGACGGGGAAGCGGCGCTTGAGGAGGGGCTCGGTCCCGCGGTGCTGGAGAGGGATGCTGAATGTATGTATGGTCAGCGGGGTGGAGCACGGTGTGGACAACGGAGAAAGGAAAGAGCGGCTAGGGTTATCCAGTACACCACCGCATGTAATGCGCTGCACAGTGACAAGAAGAAGTAGGGCGGGAGTGGTTCCAGGGACAAGGAGGTCAGTGAGTAGTGCCGGTAGTTTAAAACGCGGGCGCGCAACCGAAGAGGAAGCGAGGCGCAGCCCACGCAAACCAACGCACAAAGTGGGCGGCACTCACGAATATCGCACATGCGGACAATCACAGCGACTCCTTTTATTATATCGTCCTTTGAGCAAAGAGACAGACACCCAGTAGCGATCATTCTAAAGCAATGAAATTCGACAGGGGGCCTGTTGCACAGACAGATCGGGTCCAGGCTGCATTCCAGTCTAGTTGTTCCGTGACAGAAGGTGGTAGCCACCTGCCGGCGCAGCCCATTGCCTTGGACCCTTGCTCGAGGCAGCTACGGCTGCAGAGGGAGATGTCGTCGATGGCGGCGGCGGCGGCTGCGACAGCGAGGCTGAGCGTGGCGAGTGCGGCGACGTGCATCTTCGCTGAGCCTTAAAGCTGGGGCGAAAGAAGAAAAACTCGACGGGGGTTCTTGGGAGGAGAGGGGAAGTGCATCCAGCGGTTTTTATGCATGCCTGAGACCGGTTTGGTGTCCTTCCGTCAGTCCATTAGAGCTTTTAGCTCCGAACGATCAATCGCACACAGGGGCCAATGGCCATTCTGTTACCGTAATGCATATGGCGTCGAGGCACATTCAGCTGTACAGAAGAAAACAAAGAGAGAAATGGTTCTTCGAATGCGAAACGGCGATCCCGGCGTGCTCGGCGAACCGCACTGTCGAGGATTACTGGTTTGCGCGGAGAAATCGGTCAAACGAATCTGCGGCAGCGCTTTGCAGCCTCCCATGCGCTCTGGAAATATATATATATATAAGCTCGTGAGAGGCACGCACTGCTAGTAGTCGATAGATTTTCCGCACGCCTGGATCGGTTCTACCCGTTGTCCTTGGAGGATCCGAGTCGGAGGGAGGAACTTACGGGCCGTCCGGTCGACGGATCGCTTACTGCGAAGATAGAGTTTTTTCTGCCACTTCGCTGGCGGAGACGTCCGGACATCTCCCTTCCTACCCAGCACTCCCTGTCGAGATTACTGGGGCCCAGCCGTGGAGGATCCGTCGCCAGCACCTCGAAGGTGAGATTTATGTCGCGGGAACCGCGACAAGAAGGACTATGGATGCTTGTGATTTCGCCCGCGGATCCAGAATGCCTCCCTTTTTACCAATTGAATCTCAGGCCTCATCGGCTTCCCAAAGTACATCGACGGTGTTGAGCGCAAGAGCAACGATGTCCCTCCTGGATTCAAGCTTGATTCAAGCGCACCGGACGATGGATGGCGGTCCTCCACGATCATGGCTAATCAAGCAGCAGCTTTAATTAGATTAGATCTGCGGGATGAACCAAGTCGTAATCATAAACTTGAACTGCGTTGACCGCACCCACTGTCCTGACGCACCTCCGTGCCTCAGCGGCCGACCGGACTCCACTATCTCAGCGCCGGAACGGACGTATACAGACACAGCAGCCCGAGGAAAAGCAGGAGGAGCAGGGCGTTGACATGTACACCCAAGACTGCGCGCTGAGTGTTCGGCGGCTGACGTCCGCCGCTCTAGCCCCCGTCGGTGTCCTCCTGCGACGCGAGATACGTGGAGCGCGTCATGAGCACGATCGCGTCGAGATCTGCGTGCAGAATCGTCAGCTCGGCAGAATACACGACAGGAAGGCTAAGCACTGGGATGTGGAATGAGTGATCGGCCGCTGTGATATATTTGCGGGGTGTCGAGATTGGCCGGGTAGGAGGCGGGACAAGATAATGGTGGGAGGAGAGGATACTTATGACGTGAGACGCATCAGACCGCGATGACCGTAGCCGATCAGATGGCTGGCCGAATTTGGCTTGCAACGAACTTGCACAGTTTTTTTGGAATCTGACGAGGTTTCCTTCGCTTAGTTTTGATCTGACGGACTTGCTCAGACATCCGACGAGCTTGCCCCAACAATTAGATCCTCCATATGCTCACGAACTTGCACAATGATCCTACGTAGTGACGAGGTACTGTAAGTCTGTACGACTCAGCCGATGATCGATTCGAACGCGAGCCAGAAGCTTGATTGGGGGCGCAGGTTAAGCTAAACTTATTGTGGTAAATTAGGGCGCTACAGAACCCGTTAATGGGCATTGACTCTCTGGCTTCCCGCCGCTGCGAAACAACGGTTAGGATTATATTGTTGCTCTCAAGTTGCTCTCCTTCGGGTAAGAAGTTAGAACTGGTTCGATTTTATTGCCATCAGGGTAAGCGGTCGGGCCCAGATGGTGAGTCACTGCACGCTCCCCAGCGGCGTATGCTGGGTATCGTCCCTTCGGCGTTCGCGCTCAGGCTGTGGTTTCCCGTCAACGCCTGCCTTCGGCCAGACGTGGAGGATTTCTTCCAGTGGTTCCAGGCGGCCCTCCTGTGGGAAGAAACCGTGCACGTATCTACCACGTACGCGGAAACGCTTTAATGTATCCGGCGGGCTGACGGGGAGCGTACATTTGGCTTGGCCATTTAGATTGTAACGTTGGATGAAGACCGTCGAGTATATATATTAAACATTAATCCATTCCGGGAACTCCCCGCATTCTTGCTCTGATTTCTCGTCCAGTTTCTCGGTTTCCATTATCCACCGATCACGCAGGCGGCGGAGCGGTCATACAGGTGGGAAACACGCAACGTGTGACCCTGGGGTGAGACAGCTTCCGTCACCGTCAATTTCATACTTTTGTTTACATCTGAAAGACTCACAAGTTGCCGCCGCCGCCCTCGAAGCCGCAGCAGCGAAACCCGGCTCGGCCTGTATTATTGCAAAATCAGTGTGCGCAATTTTCAGAATAAAATGGGAAGATTCCAACAATGAATTTCCTAGAAGAATAATCAATTATCTGACTAGACCCTACGATGGGGAGCACGTACATTGGGTGGCGAGCCGCCTGCGCTCGGCGGTTTAGTTAGTAATCTCAGAGTTCGACCGAGTCAGGATACCCACAGGTAAATGTGACAGGCCCTGGACCGGGGATGGCGACGGCTCCCTGGGCAAGGACGAGGAACAGAAGAGCACTAGAGACGAATTTCTTAAGCATTGTGGATGGGATATGGCTTCGGAATAGAGGGGCCTTTATACCACGACGGTAGGTGAATTCTCCGTAAGGTAAAGCGGGAATGGACCCTGAAACTGCGGGGTGGGCGGGAATAAGTACATGATTTTTACCTTGAGCTGCGGGAAGGTAAACAGATCGACGGTCAATGACGTCGACTAGGTCAGCATTCAGCTAGTCGTCGATTTGTGCTCACGACGGGAGGGCTGGCAGAACTTATTGAGCACAAAGATAGATTGAATTTCGCATACCTTGCTTTCTGACCCTCTTAATTTAAACGAGTATATGTAGGGCTGCAAAGGAAACTGGGGTCGAGCCAAAGAGACCTGGAGATTGACCGAGGCAGGGTTACTGGTAGTTCCCGGCACTCTATTCCTGGCGGGAACCCCAGGTTGTAATTGAGCTAATGATAAATGCCCGGCGACAATTGAATTGTTCTACCTATACACGCGAACAACTGGAGGTACCGGTCAGATGCCGTGAAGAACGGATATCCCAACCATCCGTGGCGAGTGGAGCTCTGGTCTAGTGTCTCAAGTATTCCTGCTGTCTCTACTTCCGGCCTCGATATAGAAAAACTGGGTTCGAAGGGCACGGCAAGGCGACAAGACCGAGTCTGCCGTAATCCGATGACATTTACATCAAGCCAATAATCGATTCGATTAAGCCAAACTTATTGTGGTAAATTGGGGCGCTACAGGACCCACTATAAAGTTAATGGGCACTTACTCCCTGGCTTCCGCTGCTGCAAACGATGGTTATAATTATATTGTTGCCCTCCTGCGGGTAAGCACTGTTTCAATTTTATTGCCGGTCAGAGGGCTAAGCGGTCGGGGTCCCGATGGTGCTCTCTCGGAGTTGAAAGACACCTTTGTACGCACAACTGAAACTATTTCGTTGAGAGAGCCACGCCTGTCACAGCGCTGTAATGAGTGCGGGGGCAGGATCAATGGGATTTCTCGTGAGCAACGTAATAGATTGACCGGAACACGACCGCACCCAGATGGCCGTGCTTACTTGGTGGTCCTCGTGGAAGTCGAACAATGTTCCGCTTAGGCTTGGCTTAGGCCGACTCGCCGCGCACGGGGATCAGGTGTCAAATTTCAACCACACGGTTTGCCCACTACCCTATCTGATGGCGCTTATGCAGCGCTCGAAGTATCATTCTTATATTCTGCTTTCCCTCTCTCCCTCAATCTGAGTCAGAAACCAGGCTAATTAATGGGGCAACTCTCGTCCGAGAGAACCGAATCGTGGCTCAACTGGAATAAAGAAAAAACCATACGACACCGCTCCCATGAGGCCTCCACGGAAGTCCGTTGTTCCTATACCCACAGTCGTTACTGCGCGCTGACATATATGGTTGACTCGGCCAAATATGTTTCAGATTTGTGTATAAAGACGTCTTCCCATTTCTGTCTCGCCATTCTCTTCTCTCAACCTTTTTCTTCTTATTCCACAACTCCTTCTTTTAATCTTTATCATCATGCTCTTTCTTGCGTCGATCGCACTCACCTCCGCCTTCTCCATCTCGCAAATCGCCGTGAACAGTGCTCCGATATCTCTGGTCTGTCCCCGTACCATACTCTCCAAGCTGATAGCCTCACTGACACCACCCGCCCCAGAACTTCACTTTCCCGCCCCTTGTGCCGCAGGCCTGCACGCTTCCCCTCTTTTCGGGGGACTGCATCCCGCTCAACGGAACGGCGTGCACGAACACTCCCGGGGTCCAGTCCCTCGTGCTCAACCGCGACGCTGACTGCGATACCTTCACGTGCGCACCTCCGTCAAAATTATTAACGTTAACCGCCTGAGCTCATATTTTCCTTGCACCTCATCTCCAGGGTTCCAGACTGCCAAGGCAGCTCGGTGAAGAAATTTTCCGACACCTCGCTGCACCTCGAGGGCCTGGGCATCCAAAGCATCCAGTGTGTCGAAAAGCCCGGGACGGAGAACGGTTTCGTGGCGGGGTCGGCGGAGGCCACTGCGCAGGAGGTCGCAGATGAAAATGCCGCTGACGGTATCGTGCTGACTCCCCCTCCCAATTGCACCGAGGGCCCTGTCCCACTGTCCCCGGAGGAGATAGCGTCCGACGAAGCTAATGGATTTGAACCCAGTGGTCCTATTACGTGCACCTTTGATGACTGAACACTGTCATCGTTTTCATCCATAATATTGATACTACTATCATATTACTCTTGAAATTTGAATTCTGAGTGAGAGGATAAGAAAAAGTACATGAAAAAGTACAAGAGAAAGTGCAAAAGTCAATCGACCTGCCTCGTCCTGGCCATACGCCGTCTTGTCCGCTTTAACTTTACCCATCGCGATTGCTCCGGTGCTTCCAATGCCAGTGTCCAGTTGGATCTTCGCACGTTGACTGCCAAAAGTACCATGTGTATTATCCGACCGTTTACCGCTACCTGTAAAGTGCAGGGAGCTGCCTTTTATCATGGCAGACGAATCATCCCAGCCTGAGATCGTCTGGTGCAGGTTGACGATGGCCGAGATCTGGTCTCCCATCCCGGACAAGATTTCGTAAACGTAAATCACGGGAGCATCGCGAGAGACGTCGACGAAGAGGATGTATTGCGTGAGCTATTAGAACGATTCAGATGATGCTATTCATAGCAGTATGCGGTATAAACGACCCAACCAGAACAAGCAGTAAACGAACCCGGATTGACGAGAAGAGACAGAATTCGGTTGGTAGACATCCTCGCCGAGGTGACCGACAACCCTACCGCCTTGGTCGATCTGCGATGTTGCCTGACCAGATTTTAGTTCATGAATGAGATAGCACGGGAAGAAAAAGATATACCAAGCTTTGTAGCCGATGATCATAGTGCAAGTCGCGTTGGTCACGAGGGAGAAGGCCCAGGAGTTGAGCTTTGCCTGGGCGCAGACGGGGCCGCCATCGGCAAGCGCTGTCTGGTTACTCCAACCGGCTCCGGTGAGAAAAGTCATATGAATCACCGCAAAGACTTGAACAAAATGAACATCAATGCAGCGACGTCAAGAGTGAGGAAACGCACTGAAGGACAAGAGCAGCATGAGACACGGCAGAGTCATCACCCACAGGGAGCGGGAATAAAGCACCAACGCTCACCAGATGACGACGCTATCTCTGACTATCATCTGGCCGAGGTTGAGGAAGAGAAGACAACGAAGGTATAGGTGCACATTGAACATGAAGAGGCAAGGGGAATCGGGATTCGAATTTCCGACAGAGGGGGGTCTCAGGAGGGCTGAAAGAATATCTACCTATATGTTAGTAGGGAAGCAAAAGAGGTTGTAGAACACATTTCTGGGCTTCTAGGAGGTTATAAAGGCTTAAAATCACTGTTGGGAGCTCAAACAGAGGCTTGTGCTGGGGTTAAGGGTCCAACCTTTTCCGTGTATAAACGTTTATATAACCGTTTCCGTTTTTTGTGCCACTGAGTTCAAACGGTTTGTAAACCTTTTCTACAAGGTTTAAACAGTTTAGAAATTTGGAACACTCAATTGCTTTTACCAACAAAAATTCCACTGAAATCCCTCCTGAATTGGGGCTGGGACTGTCTCTGAGATCTTGAGATTCTCTCTCAACAGCATAGATCCATGCTCTGGCCTCCCATAAAAATCAACAGGGGATACGATCCGAATATGGCAGTTTCTCTGGTGGTTCCTGGCTTGGCGTGTTGAGCAGTGCTTACTTACCTTCTCGAGCACGTTTGATTTAACTTAACATCATTGGTTCCCGAAATCATCGACTCCAGGTGTCGCTAGATCCAGGGCTAGGTCATATCTGAATCCAAGTTCACAGCGTGCCGCGGCCATTCGCGAGTGCCTTGGTGGCTCGAGTACCATGGTATGCACCACCCTGAACTGAATTTCATAAATATATCGAAGTGAAATACAAAGAAGGTCCCAAGCGAAGGAATACCTGGTTATCCAGCAGCCCAGACGCTGAGCACTGCCAGCTCCGCATCCGTACTTCTGATACCCTGAAAATTACCGTGTATAAACCGTTTCAAACGGTTTGAAAACGTTTTATAACCGTTTCCGTCTGTTGTACCCAGATCCATACACGGAAAACAAAAGGTTGGAGCCTTAGCTTGGGGTGAGGAGAGCTCAAGTTAATTTTCTAGACCTAAAGTCACACCGATGATTGCCAAATTTAGCGTGGCCGGATGTTCAACTCTAATTGTCAACTTTCGAGTTGAACAAAAATTCGTTCGAAAGTCAATCTCATACTAGTAATTTAGGTACATCTGAAATTGTAATCTAAAGTACAAGAATAAATTTGGGTTTTGGACCAGCTGAAATGTAGCTGAAATCCCAAGAGTCAGATTGCAAAACAAATGCGGCGAAACCGTAAACTGAAACTTGCCGTTTCAACACAAAAAAACGGTGCATCCGAAACCTAGCATTTCAGGCGCGCTGAAATGGGCACCAAATCCCAGCTTTCAAAACTCATTCCAGTGCAACTGAAATGATAGATTTCGGTTTGCATTTCAGCTAGAGCTGATATGCAAACCGAAACTATTACTTTCAGTTACGCTAAAATTCGGTCGGCGGATGATCCGCCACTCGTCTGCAGACGATCTGCCACTCGTCCGCAGACGATCCGCCGCTCATCCGCAGAGGGTCTACAGCTCAGGTGCAGATGGTCGTGATCTTCCAGATTCTACGGGACACCCGCGGTAAGTATTGGTAAGTATCATTTATTATAGATAAGTCTATGTAGTATGTAACTACACCTGATAATATATGAGATTTCTTTCAAAGACGCGAGGATTACTCGTGGAAACCTTGCCAAATTTGAGCTGGGAATCCTTTGAGGATGACCTGTAGGTTTCCTGCGGTTACAATTATGAAGGAGGTCATTAAGGCAACCATCTGCACCTGAGCTGCAGACCCGCTGCAGATGAGCGGCGGATCGTCTGCAGACGAGTGGCAGATCGTCTGCAGACGAGTGGCGGATCATCCGCCGACCGAATTTTAGCGTGACTGAAAGTAATAGTTTCGGTTTGCATATCAGCTCTAGCTGAAATGCAAACCGATATCTATCATTTCAGTTGCACTGGAATGAGTTTTGAAAGCTGGAATTTTGGTGCCCATTCCAGCGCACCTGAAATGCTAGGTTTCGAATGCACCTTTTTTTGTACCAAAACGGCAAGTTTCAGTTTACAATTTCGGTGCATTTGTTTTGCAATCTGACTCTTGGGATTTCAGCTACATTTCAGCTGGTCCAAAACCCAAATTTATTCTTGTACTTTAGATTAAAATTTCAGATGTACCTAAATTACTAGTATGAGATTGACTTTCAGGCGAATTTTTGTTCAACTCTCATGACGACTAGCATGAAATGTACTCAATCCTGCTACCAGCGTCAGCGCAACCTCTGGAGAAGTATCGGACTCACGAATCTTAGCCACTCAACTACCCGTTTCAATGATCGCTCTGGCTTTTACGATCAGCACGGGGCAGGACTCTTCTGGGACTCTCCAGACCATGTGGTGTTGAACAGGAGGGGCATACTTCCACTTGAACCATAATAACCTGTTTGCGCAACAGCCATATCAGCCATCTGATGGCTTTTTTGCTGTGCGTACCGTATGGCTTTTGAGCCAATTCATTTATTGAAAATCAATGAACCGTGCCAACTAACTACAACAGACGGAGTGCGAGTAACCCCTTCAAACCCACTTGCCAGCGATCGAAGTCGGCGGTGCCTGCCCTCAACATGGAGAGAAGCTCGGGCACAATCTCTGATGGGTAGCGAATAATTAGGTCCCGAGTGTCGTCTGACGCGAATTGACAATCAGTTATCAGTAGGATGGTGCGATATATTTGCAGACTGACCGTATTTAGAAAATTCCCCCAGCATTTCCAGGGCCATTGGTGTGGTGTAATGGCGCCGGAGAAGTCTCAGACAGATGGAGGGAATGTTTGATTCAAACATATCACTTCGGAATTGGGCTATGGGATGGTGTTCTCATGAATAGGAATTTTTGTCAAGGCTTAAAATTGATCAGAGCCTACCGTTCGCACCAAAGTGGACTACAATCGTTACACCACATTTGAGAATCGCGGGGTCGGGATTGCTGACCATAGACATGAACGTCGCTCGGCGGTCAGATGGAATAGCAAATGAGCTGAGGGTCACATCAGTCCAAAGAAGAGGTAATATTGAAATCTCACGAAGGCAACATAAGTATCATGTCCATGTACAATTTCCGCAAATCAGCATTCCTGCGATAAATGTACTGAAGAGTGTTGTGAATCAAGGCAGCGCCAATGACTGCAACAGTGTTGTCTAATTGGAATTGCAATCAACTCGAAGGGAAGGCCAAAATGCAGCAGATACCTACGTCGTGCTAATAAGCCTTGGATCAAGCGTAGATAATTATCAGGCCTGTAGCCCTTATCAACCAAATTGAGGATTTGTTCGATTCTCAAGGGTAAGTTTTGAATGTCATCTGGGAAACACGAGTAAGACAAATATTCCGAGATATGAAATGAACCCCACCGTTTGCCAGGTATGAGAGAAGCCTTGTAATTACTTCCTCCACACGAAGTACTGGTCCAGTGTCGTCCAAACCTCTCAGGAGTGAAAAGATTTTTAAGGTGGTCTGGGGAGAATAGATGACCATGAGGAAGTCATCTAATTGGAATTCAGTGAGACAGATGTGCTGGGGAGTGGAAATCTCACCACACTGCGCAAGAACGAAGATGGTGTCTAGTGCATTTTGTTGTACAACCGAGTTTTCATCCTCTAGCATAGAGATAACCTTGGGGATTGTCCCACCAGAGGTGGTGGATATGCGAACATCATCTGGCTAGTCAGCCAAGGGCAGGTGTAGGGGAATGTGGAGCTCACCATACGGCACAAGAGCCATAATCGTCTTGAGTGCGGATGTTCGTACGGCCCAGTGTTCATTCTCTAGCATAGAGATAACCCTGGAAATGGTCTCGCCAGATACAATGAATGCGCGGACATCGTCTGACTGGAGTCAATCCACTGAGGATGTAGGGCAATGTGGAGTTTACCATACTGCACAAGAGCGATAAAAACGTAGAGAGTGTTCCCTCGTACTCCCCAGCCTAGCATAGAGAGAACCTTGGAGATTGTATCACCAGCGCAGATGGATGTGCGGACATCGGCTGGTTGGAAGTCAGGCCACTGAGGGTGTAAAGGAATGTGGAGCTCACCATACGGCATAAGGGCCATAATAGTCTTGAGTGCATATCTTCGTATATCTCGATTTTCATCCTCTAGCATAGAGATAACCTTGGAAATGGTCTTGGCGGAAGCGATGAATGTGCGGACATTGTCTGGCTGGAGTCAGACCATAGAGTGTGTAAAGGGATGTGATGCTCACCATATGGTACAAGAGCCATAATAGTCTTGAGTGTGTATCTTTGGACGTCCAAGTGTCCATCGTGTAGCATAGAGATAACCTTGGAAATGGTCGCGCCAGAGGCGATGAATCCACGGACATTGTCTGGCTGCAGTCAGTCCACTAAGGGTGTAAGGGAATGTGGAGCTTACCATACGGTACAAGAGTCATAATAGTCTTGAGTGTGTATCTTCGTACATCCCAATGTCCATCCTCTAGCATAGAGATAACCTTGGAAATGGTCTTGGCAGAAGCGATGTATGTGCGGACATCATCTGGCTGGAGTCAGGCCAAGGCTGAGGGTGGAAAGCAATGTGGAGCTCACCATACAGCACAAGAGCCATAATAGTCATGAGTGTGTTTCTCCGTACATCCCAGTGTTCGTTCTCTAGCATAGAGAGAACCTTGAAGATTATACCCTCAGCACAGATGGATGTGCGAAAATTGTCTGGCTGGTCAGCACAGGATGGATGTAGGAATTTGGAGCTCACCAGATGGTACAAGAGCCATAATAATCTTGAGTGAGGAACTTTGTACATGCCAGTGTCCCTTCTCTAGCATAGAGATTGCCTTGGAAATGGTCTCACCAGATAAGATGACTGCGCGGACATCATCTGACTGGAGTCAGTCAACTGAGGATGTAGGGGAATGTGGAGCTTACCATACTGCACAAGAGCGATAAAAAGGTGGAGAGCATTTCCTCGTACTCCCCAGTCTGTATCCTCTAGCATAGAGAGAACCTTGTAGATTGTATTACCAGCGCAGATGGATGTGCGGACATCATCTGGTCGGAAGTCAGGCCAATGAAGGCGCAAGGGAATGTGGAGCTTACCATACTGCATAAGAGCGACAACTGCACCAAGTGCACCTCTTTGGACATTGTCATTCATAAAAATGGCCTTGAAAATAGTCAAGCCAGAGGCGATGGACCCGCGGACATTGTCTGGCTGGTCAGGCCCGGACAGATGGAGGGGACTGTGGAGCTCACCATATGGCATAAGAGCCATAATAGTCTTGAGTGCAGATGTTTGTATGTCCAAGTGTTCACCCTCTAGCATAGAAATAACCTTGAAAATGGTCTCACCAGAGACAATAGGTTCGCGGACATCATCTGCCTGGTCAGCCCAGGACAGCCTGTGGAGGGGAATGTGGTGCCTACCATTTGGCACAAGAGCCAAAATAGTCATGAGTGCAGATGTTTGTACATCCAAATGTTCATCCTGTAGCATAGAGATAACCTTGGAAATGGCCTCGCTGGAAGCCATGGATGTGCGGACATTGTCTGGCTGGAGTCAGACCATAGAGGGTGTAAAGGAATGTGGAGCCCACCATGTGGCACAAGAGCCATAATAGTTTTGAGTGCAAAGCTTCGTATATGCCAGTTTCCATCCTCTAGCATAGAGATAACCTTGGAAATGGTCTCACTAGAAGGGATGAATGTGCAGACATTGTCTGACTGGAGTCAGTCAACTGAGGATGTAGGGGAATGTGGAGCTTACCATACTGCACAAGAGCGATAAAAAAGTGGAGAGCATTTTCCCGTACTCCCCAGTCTGTATCCTCTAGCATAGAGAGAACTTTGGAGATTGTCTCACCAGTGCAGATGGATGTGCGGAAATCATCTGGCTTTAGGTTAGCCTGCTAGTAGGCATCAACAATGTGCATGCTGACCATACTGGGCCAGAGCGATGAAAGCCTCGAGTGCATCTTCTCGTATATCCCGGTCGCTATCTCCTAACATCCGGATGATCTCCAGGGCAGTCTTGACAGAAATCGAGGCTCGGAGCTCGTCTGGGGATGATTATGGTTAATTGAATGTATTGGATCGAGCACTTCAAGCTGTGCATACCATAGCCTGCCAATTCCTTGAACATCCCTATTACCGCATCCCGCTCGTTGCCGAATTGTACCTCTTTCATCATGGTAATGATACCAGTCATGACATTAGATACGGCCAACACCTTGCGGACACCATAATCTATCCCTAGCTTAGAAGGCCGCACGCAAATTGTCTGGATTACCACTGACCATAGCGGGCTACTCTTGTCAAAAAAGCGGCAATGGCAATGGCAATGTCGCTGGATACGCAGATCTCTGGGTCTATCAGCTTCTTCACAATGACAGGAAGGCCCTCCATAATCGTCTTCTGATTTTGGTCTAAAAGCAGTCAATTAATATTATATTTCGTGGGATTGAAAGGTTCCGAGAAGGGAATACCGTCAGTAGCCAAAGCCGTCAAAATTTCGAGTATGTTTCTGCGTACATCATCGTCTTCCGATTCAATTAGGCAAAAAATTTGAGTGGGGGAGGTGCTGCTCGCCAACTGACTTCTGAAGGTCGCTGAGCTCGATGTCAGGAGCATTGCGTTTATAAATACACAGAGCACCTACAATCACGGGCGAGTTCGGTGAACACCTCAGCATAACGCCTCCGGAGTTCGTTCGACCCGGTCGTCAAACCATTCAGCAGAGTTGGCGCACCAAATTTTGACACAGTGTCGGTAAGATACTGTTCTGTATATTGCGAAATTAATTAAGTTCCAACTGAAGGAACTGAAGTAGACACGCCTGAAATTGCCTTCTTCACTAAGTCGATGTGGATATGATTTCTGTTCGGCGCATTCGGTTTTTTAGAACTGCAAGGAAATCGTACACTGGTCGCCCATTTGCCGTGGATGAACAGCCTGATAGGATACATATTTCGATAAGCAGACGCCGTAGATGTACATCTGCACAGGCTTGTGCGAGGACAGGAATATCCGTGTCGAATAGCGTTACATCAGGAATATTGTCACAAAGAAGTAAAATGATGCGGCCTTTAACGCAGAGCGCGATCTCGCGGATAGCCGTAGGCATCAAGCCAATATCACAGAGTGCCCCGCCAGGTTTCACTAGGTCCAGGAGAGACAAAGATCCATCAGTTCCTTCTGGATCAGGCGGCGCAGCCTGAACGAGATGAAGCAGTGCGTATAAGCAAGAGTTCAAGAAATCCGCATCTCCCGAGTTTTCACCCAGCTCAGCGGAGAGGATCCTCAGCAGCAGAGCTAAGAACGAACCCCGAAAGAGCTCGTCCTGTACAGCGGGGTTTGCAGGCAGGCCTGCGATTGCACATATAGAGCCATTGATCGTGTTGACATTCGGGGATTCTGTCACCAACCAGAGAAGTGCCTGCGCCTTCTGAGCGTCTTTTCGGGACGGGAATGGGCGAAAGTCCTGGAATTGCCATGAGCCATTCACAAGACGTCGCACCATACCGGAGACCGGGGTGCGGAACGGAGAATCAGAGGAGAAGGCAGGATGGATGCTGCTCCCGATGTACAAGACCAGTATGAGGCCCGTCAGAATACAGATGACGACACCGATCGCGAGATCGTCCTGGAAGAGAAGAATAACCAGGCCGACACTGAACAGGAAGAACGCGATGTGAATCAGAATCGGGAGACACTGGATGATGAGTTTCAGATGCCAGCGTCGGAGACCTCCAAAGCGCTGGCGGTGGAGGGAGGCGTCACCCCAACTTGATCCAGAAACAGAGGCCGAGAACTGAGTGATCCAGCCTTTCGCGAGACTCGCACCAAGCGCGCTCATCAGACTGAACATCAAGCTTGAAAACCATAGGCCATTGACCCACCGCGAAGATGAGGTTGGTTTGAAAGTAGTGGCGAACGATGTCTGGGGGCTCGTGAAGTTGTGCTGGTTCTGAATGAGAATGACAAGAAGATTGTTGGTGACACTCTGGAGATCCTCCTGTAGGCCCTTGCGGACCTCAATGAGGAAAGCGGACAGGATCGCTGAGAAAAGACCTGCCTTTGGATTTATGATGTTAGTCATTGTTCCCCAAAATTCGGGGAAAAACTTACAAAAATAAGTAGTGGGTCGAGGTCATTATTAAAAAGATTGGCCAGATTATCATCGAAGATTTTCGCCTGGTCCATATAGAGTTTCCAGATCGGTGCGCTATCGGCGCAATGGTGGCTAAATGGCCCGTCATCGGGTGATGCGCCTTTGTTCGAATGAGCCCGACACAGAATGAAAAGACATGAACACTCGCCTGCATTGGGTTTATCCATCGTTCTGGACCTCCGTAGAACTTTCTCCTTGTCCGTCGTTGTGGAGCGCGAAAGCCCCAGGACCATACGCTGAGCCTCCGCCTCATCCGCATTAAGAGCGTACTGTTCCGAGATGGATTCAAATGCGCTGTTCTCAGTGAAATGGGAGTATACGCACGCCGGCTCCAGGGGGAGCTGAATTCGATGAGTCCATTGCGGATGGTATTGGGATGGTGAGATATGTGCAAGACGCGCGGTAATTGCGTAAAGTCGACAGGGATAGACTGACGGCTGGCACCGAGGCATTGTAACTTAACAGCTATCTTTCAACGGAAGTGGTGAGCGCGAAGCGCCGCACAGCGCTCTTGTGAATTGAATTGATTCGAGATAGACGCCACAGGCGGATTTAAAACCATTCTCCCCACCGCCGTCGACGAAGCGCAGCATAGAATATTAAAGACCAAAGCCAAAGCAGCTGCCTACCGATGGCGGTCGTCGGTATCTTTACATCCTACGTCTGGACGCCAGCCTTTAGCTTTCACGCAGGCTACAGCAATAATGTAGAGGCTGAAACGAGGCTATCTTTAGATGGTTACCCGAGGCTTCTGTGGCGACTGATGCGGCATACAGCTCAGTATGCATATCAAGAGGTGTTTAATCTTCTTATCGTACTTTTTTTTTAGGCCCTCTTGGAGACCCCACTCCCTGTCCAAAATTCGAATCTCGGTTGCCCCTTGTCGTGAGCATCAGTGGAACAGCAAAGAGGGATGAAATCTTCCTCACGCTGCACTCCCAAGACTTCTACACTTTCTGTGAACGCAGTATTATAAGCCATTAGCCATACGGCGCGCACTGCAAAAAAGCCATCTGATGGCTCATATGGCTAGTGCGCAAACTTTCTAATGTCGCGTTGAGACTCTAGAGAGTGAGAGAGGCTGCATATAAGTAAACGACGATTAAAAGCATGGCGATAGCGCTGGAAGATTTGAGCGACAAAGTTCAGCTAACAGACGCGGCGGGAGAACAGAAAACGAACAAGATGGGCCAAACAGCGAGACAGAAAAACACCGAATGTGCAGCTGTGATATCGTAAGTACAAGCATTTAATGCGTGGCTGAAGATCTATTCAGCCAAGGACCGGACTGGCTCTCCAGACCATGTGCTGTTGAAGCGGAGGGGCATCCTTCTGATAGGAGCTTGTACTTGCTTCAAGTAATCCTCCGCGTATCCCTACAGAAAGTGGTTCGAACATGAGTATTAGGATCACAAGTGTAAGCGCAGGTGTCAAAGACACTCACATTGACACGGATGGCGAAATCTCCTGCCAAGTCCTTCATACTTCCGAGTCCGCCGCAGGTGCTGATCTGTATGAGGACGGACTAGCCGAAAAGACGAGAAGATATGTCAATACCCTAGCCGTGAGTCAGTGGAAAATGGTGGATGACGGATAACGGGGATACTGTACCCGTGTGTGGCGGAAAAACCGCGCATCTGAATCCAATTCGCAAAAATCAGACAACAGAAGAGGCAAAGCATAAAACGAGGTACCGTTCATTTGTTCAGGAGCGGCGAGTCTGGATAGGCGTTATCGTCATCTCCGACATGGAAAATTGACAGAGTATAAGACCAGGGAGACGACAAACAGTTCCACGCACTGCTCCGAGCAGAAAGATACACCGAAGAACAAGAAAAGATATGTGAACGAGGTGGAAAACTAGCGCCGAGGCTACTTCAGATAACGGCGCTGCGTCATCTTGCAAGCTGTGGAGGTATGATGGGCTCATCCGGAGAAGAAACTCTTCAGCAGAAATGCGGCGAACAGACGAGTGGCAAGAATGACGCTGTCTTCCTGGTTCGGTCAATTCGGTGATTTTTCCAAAGTTTTTCAGGAATCAGGAAGGGACTCCAAGGGAGTGGTTTCATCATGACCTATCCGCAGGCGCATCAACCGAGTCTAGCTGTATCTGAGTCTCAAGCACGGCGAGGCGTAAACTGGCGGGCGGGAATCGAAGTATCTTAGCCTCGAACGCGAAAGAGGAAAGACAAGCCGCCCATTGTTTGCGCACGGGGATATCATCCTTGGAACCAAACACCGCGCCTCTTTTTCTCGATGCTCGCTAGGGCGCTGTTTATAATTCCCGGGCCCATTATAAACAGTTTTTAATTCTGCGTTTGTAAACAGGGTGTTTATAAACATGTTTTTTAACACTCACCCAAATATGCCCAAAAACGGGGTTTCCAGTACATTTTTTTGTGATTTATCGCCCAGATTCCTTTCTGTGGCTTGAGCCAAGGCAACCTTCATACACAGAACTCATGTCTTTGGGGTAAAAGAGTTGAAATAGACATGGAGCTAGTTGCGGGGCCGCCGAGCTCAGTATATTGATCATGTTGACAGTATTTCTGGATTTTTTCGGTCAGCCGTTCACACCAAAGGTTACAACTGTTAGAAGACATTCTCGGAATATTTTTTTGGCACAACGGTCATCCAATTTCCGGTCAAGTTCGATTCAAACTGGCCTCCTTAACACAGCCACTGTGACTTAAAAACCAGTACTTTGAGCCAAACCATTTAAAAACCCGTTTATAAACCGGTGTTTAAAACAATGTTAATAAACCGGACTAATAAACAGCGCCCTAACATTGCTCGCGCAAAGGCTTGCGCTTCGGTCAAATTCCCTCAGAGTCTCGCAGTCTCGGGTTCCCGTAATCTCTCATAGACAGACGCTACAACAAAATGTTGCTCGTACCTCGCATGTTGTAGGGTTCCCGGTGTACGTTCGCTGCACCGATGCATTCTTCCTCGTACCAGTGCCACCAGAAGACTGACATGCAGACCGGGATTCAAAGCCCAGGATGTGGGGGCTGCCTTTGCCTTTGATTGGCTCAGGATCAGGCAATACTCGGATGCAGCCCAGGCTAGAATACAAGAGGAGGGTCTTCCACTTCAGGTGAGCACGTTCTGGTCATCGGACAGTGATGTTCTGGCTACTGCAGAGAGCCGTGCTTTTAAACACGGTTCTCATCCGGGTTAACCACCGATTCCCTGGAACTGGATAACACCGAGGAATTCAGGCCCAGAGAAAGCCAGAGCACCATATCTGAACGGTTATGCTGACCTGCATGCAGAACTCCGGCTCAGCAACAGCCTCGCTGCTCGCATACGCTGCCACAAACTGGCCCGTCCCCTCCGTAATACCCCCAGGCTGGAGCGCATCCTGGAAACACAGGGACTACCTGCTCACGCTCTTCGCCCTCAGCCCGTACTTCCTCCGCCTCCCGCAGATCGAGATGTTCGTGAACGTAAAATATGCCATCCCCGGCCAGGTGCGCCCCATTATCTACTCCGACGCGCGCGAATGCGTCCTCTTCTGGACCGAGATCCCCCAAGACCCCAACGAGCCGCCCGACGCCGTCCCCGACGGCGCCGGCCACGTCTTCCTCCTCAACTGCTGCACGTTCGAGCTCTACACCTACGATGGTACGCACGCGAAGCACGCGCCGGACACGGTCGAGGAGATCGTGCTACTCGTCGCCGCGGCGCCGACGCCCGAGGGTGTGCCCATGGTGAAGCTCGAGCCGGACGCGGAGGGCGAGGCTGCGCTGGCGCGCATCCTCGAGCGCGACGCGAGCGTCATCCCGCTGCTCGAGAGCGACTTTCTAGGGTACGCACCGCGCGCGACAGAGCCGGACGAGGAGATCATGAGCGCGGATGAGGCTGCGGCAAGGCAAAAGGAGAAGTTCACGCAGGCGATTCGGAATATCGAGGCGTATGTGGCGCAGACGGAAGAGGAGCTGGCGGCGGACGGAGTGGAACTTGCGGACCTCCGGGCAGTGGGTTCGCCTGAGCTGCTGGAGCAGGAGGGGTTGGAGAAGGACGAGGAGGCTCATGCGAAGATGCGGGTACACTTGGAAGACGCAAAAGAAAAACTCAAAGCATTGAGGAAGACGTGGACGGAATCGTATAGGCCCTGGGTGAAGTAGCATAGTTTCAACCTTCAAGTAATTCAATCCGATGTTCTCAAACACTAGCATTTCTCTTCAATAACAGCGATGGTTCTCGATGGTTCAAACCGCAACTTTCGATCTGGAGAGCTTTAAATCCCCACCCCTTTTCAATACCCTACCCTTCAAGCTGAGCGCGGAGACCTATACAAAATACAACCTATTCGACAGTGTACATATGACCACCGTCAAGTGGTTCCTGATCTCGTTGGCGGCCTGAATGTAGGACTTTTGTTTGACTGAAATTCCACCATCAAACAACATGCGGGTACAAAGATTATCAACGACGCCTCATCGACGAGCCTGTCTGCTTCCTCCTTCCTCCTTCCTCGTCCCCAATAAAGGTGAGATCCTCCCAGAATATTAATGAGCATTCGATCCATTCATTATATCGGCCGTCCTAACGATTGCAAAGGAGCCGCGGTCAATGTCAGCGCTCGTCGCAAGCCGGAAGCCCTTAAAAAGATCTGCGCGGACAATGGCACGCACGAGCGCTCGAGTAAATTGGGCCCGTAAATAATCCGCCGTAGCACACGCGGGGAGTGTGATCAGAAATATATGTATTGAAGCATATTGTGCAACGAAAATGGAGTCTGAGACGTTAACGGGTATGATAAAGACAAGTCTTCCTGACATAGGCATTTAGCGTGCGTTGCTGCAAAAGACAGTGATTAAACTCACTGATTCGTACAGAGTGGTCATGAGTGCTCAATACCCTCCCACGGCGAAACCGGTAGAACTTTGTCGACAGGGCCGTATTTGAGAGCGACATCAAGGCCGCGGGTTGCAAAGGACTGAATATCCGGAAGAATATCAGGTGGGTCGCATTGGAAATGGAGCCGGAATCGCCGTAAATTCGTTCCATAATCCAAGTGCTTCTGGAGGAAAGTCATCCATGTTTCATCTGCGAACCACTCGCTTTCCGTCTGAAGCTCGACCAATGTGGGGCAAGGATTCGGTGATGATGCATCTGGGGTCAGGATGCCGAGGAGTTCGACTGCATTTAGCCGGTTAGCCCATGTAATCTCGGACACGACACACGAAGCAACGAGGTTGAGTTTCGCGAGATAAGGGAAAGACTGGATCGCCGGAAGGGGTGAGGTTGGGGGGAATACAATTAGGCTCAAGTCGAGGTCGGTTATGAGGGGAGAATTTTCAGCGAGACGAGCGAGGAAGGCGCTGCTGCCTAGAGGTAGAGTTGTTTTAACGTGGAACTGACCCAGATTAGGCATTACTAAATGTTCCAAGAGTTTGGCTAGTTCCTGGATGGAGAGGGGATCTGGCGTGATAATTAATGATTCGAGGACGGGCAGCAAAAGCAGTCCATCCGACCAGGGGGGTGAGGGCCAGTAAGCTTGAAGTCGAGTGATCGTAGGTGTGTACAGCCATTTAGTAGTCGGTATGCAGATTGAGAAGATAGACCTATTCCTCTGTAGTCAGGAATAGTCTGACATTTGAGGGTTAGATGGACGAGGTGGTCCCACGTAAACGGTGTGGTCGGCACGAGAAAACCAAGCACAGAGGCAATTATGGTGACCTGCCCAGGTTTCATTCTTCGAAACAAGTTCGAGGACAGCACCAGCGACATGGCTGGTGGTTCACTATCCTCCAGCTTAATCTGTATGTCCACTAACATCGGTGCATCCACCCACGCCAGAGTTTGTAGAAAGTCCGCGGTCCACATGCCGGAAACATGAAGATGCCGCCAGCGCGCAGAAAATTCAAGCAGCGATTCGATTCTAGAGTTGTGGTTCTGCCAGCCGCAGTCGACTGAAAGTACGAGCGGCAGTGGAGCCGAGCGCTCCAGCCATTCTACAACGGCGGCTTGCCTCTCTTCATGCCAGCCAACAAAGAGCTGGGATACATGGAGAGACGTCCAGAGTCGCGGCATGGAAAATGCGACGGATCGCCATGCGCTGCAAATGCGGCCCAAGAGCAGTGGTGGCTCCGCTGGACTCATGATGGCGTTATGGTGAGTTGGGAGGCAAGCAAGAAATATCTGCTCGACCAAATCGTGGGGGAGACGACGAGCATGTGATATCAAGGCTTTGTGCGCGTCCATATGGTCCTTGATCCGGCTCCGCTGGACAGTAAGTTGACGGATGAGCGAATCTAGCCGGGCGAGTTCAGCCTCATGCGGGAGCAAATGAGTGCGGATTCGCTCGATCTCGGCGCCGGTAGGGACATAGTTCGTGTGCAAATGCTGACGGAACGGAGATTCCACGAACGGAGAGCCTGACATACAACTCGTATCGGTTGACATGGTCAATGTGGGAAAGAATGTAAGTAGTCTCGTGATCAAACACGCGAGATCAAGAGCGCCAAGCTACGCCAAATAAATACACATAGCAAGGGGCAAAATCACGGGTGCAAGCTCAGTTAACTTTTTCTGGTTTGGTGGTGGACTTGAACTGTGACTGCACAAAAATAATCTAGCTTGAAGGAACACGCCGATATATAAGATTATGGTGAACTTTAAGTTTAACTGCGGACATCACAACTAGCGACTAGAGCGCAAACGTAGGTGGGTGTCTACAATAAAATTAGGCGTCAGATGCGTTCTCCTTGCCATTTGGATCCGTGAATAATGACATTAAGGACAAAATCAGTCGATTCCTGTTAGGCACTTACGATTGTGTTTTTAACTTGTTCTGTCTTCTGCAATGCACTTAAGCTGTGGATATGTTCTGAGTAAATGCAGTCGCCAAGATCTTAATATATAACCCGCGGGTACGGTGTGCGGCATGCATTTCTACAAATATTCGAGAAGGTTGTCGAGACGTTTGCTGAGCGTTTGGAATGGTATGTCCCAAATCCAGGTCTGTTCAATTCCAGCCAATGTCGTGAACTCTGCACTATTTGTGAATCTGTTGGCCGACCGGAAATCGAATTTAACTACCCATGAAGAACGGGCATTTTTCCAACCAACATTTAGAATTCAGAACTAAAGTCTTGGATGTTAGTCGTCACTGCGGCGATCAAAAAGTATTACCGGAGGAAAAAGGGCCTAGAACTATCATGTTCGATTTACGGCCCAACTATTACCAGAGATAAGATAGCAGTGACAGCCTGGATATTACCTGTCAGATCTCTTCAGATAATCACTGCATTCAGACCCCCCCATAGGCACAGATGTGCCCACCTTCACCGATCCCTGCCTACGGACTGCCCACCCAAGCCAACGTTGGTCTACCCCAATAGGCGTCAGCCGACATTGGTCTAGCATCCCTACCGAGACAAAGCCTGCCCACCTTGGTAGATCTTCACCCACAGTGGTGTGTCTATCTTGGTCAACCTTGGTCAACCTTGGCTGACCTGGGTCTAGGTTGGTGTTGGTTGGAATGGCTGGACAGGTACAAACCATGTCAGATTTTGAATTTGGCTAACTAGGCTTAGCTAGGCTCATAGGCCCACGTGAGTCTATGTGTGCCTAATCCAGTGCGAATACCTAGACCAACCTCGGCAGGGATGGGCAGATGGATGGGCAAGGGTCGGCACACCGGTCTGCCTACACATCTGCCTATCAGGATCTGGCAGACCTGTGCCTACGGGGGGGTCTGAATGCAGTGAATAGGCTGGCTGTTTCCCGAGGTAAAAGTCAGACTTTTACATAACAAAGGAAAGTAAAAGTCAGAATTTTACCTCGGCAAACAGCCGGACTATTGCCGGAGGAGATGCGACAGGTAATATCCAGGCTATCACCAATATCTTATCTCAGGTAATATTTGGGCCATAAATCGAACATAATAGTTCTAGGCTCTTTTTCCTCCGGTAATATTTTTTGATCGCCGCAGTGCGTTGGCCCACAGACATGATTTTACAAAGAGTTGGAAACGCTGCCTGATAATGAGCTTTGACTAAGCATGGGGCTTGTCTTGGGACCTATAGTACAATTCGACTTCCCGTTCGCGATTGAGGCTCTTGTCGGGACCGTCTTTGGGGCCATCCACTGTGCCACATGGAACACAGATTTCCCCACTGCCGTAGAAATGTGGATATGGAGGGCTTGTTCATTGCTTATTGTGGCAATCCCTATCATCATTCTTCTCCTCTGGATACTCGTCGGCTTCACCGATGTCGATGAATTACAGTGGATTGGGAAGGTGATGCTGGCAATCGGATTCTATGTGCCAATTCCCATCTACGTTATCGCATGTCTTGTTCTTATCCTCGTCCCACTCATTGGGTTACGATCTCTACCCTCAGGCGCCTTCATGGATGTGAACTGGAGCATGTATATTCCGCACCTCTAGGTCGCCTTTCCGAACAAACATTATTTCCCCCTGTTCACTAATAGATATGTTCCACACCCAGACACTCTACATATAATTTTATGCACGATCCTGTAGCACTTGCAGTACGAACTGCTTGTAAATTAACTTGAGCTCTCCTGTGCGATGATCTCTTAGATCAGATAACCATTATGCGGTGGTACTAAATCCCCAGATTTTCAGTTACTATTGAGCCACAATTATTTATCCGGCCCCAAAATGTCAGTGCTCCAATTGTAAATCTTGTGCTGAGCAGAGACGGTTACTCGCTAAGGCATGTTTGTAGTCGGGACCGAGTCTCAAACCCACTATGAAGAAGCTTGACTGTGTGGAAATAACGATTTCCGTTCATCGCTTTCTCGTATACAAAATGGGCTGTTAACAGTCGGATCTTTAATCCATTGCGCCAATGCCAATTATATTAGTACAGTGGCGACGGAATGTTCTGCACGCGGTCGTTTGGGCTCGTTTCTGGCGCAAATCACTTTAAATAAAATGTAGGCATAGTTGTCGAGCGATTTCAGGAATTCAAACACATTTTAATTTATGCCTTACTGATTTTGTTTTCTAATAAAAATAATGGTGATTTTCCGAAAAATCAACTATCTCGGCTCTTTCGGCCGCCCACCTCTTGGGTGGTAGGAAGTTAGCTAGCCCAGCGCCGGCCATCGGAAGATTACAGAATCCACGTGGGCGAATCGCGCTGATAGCCCTGCACTGCCACTCGATCCTTCCTTGATCTTTCCTCCCATTGCGTTTTTGATTTTCAGTGATCATCAGCTCAGACGACGCGGTATCTGCCAGCAATGTCCTCAGTTGGCCCAGTCAATGTCCAGTAAGCCTCGACCGTAGGCCCTCTGCCAAGTTCTCCGCTTGTTCTCCGCCGTTGGCACGTCAACTTGAAAGGCCCTCCAGTCTCGGGCACTGGGTCGCGACGGATCAGGTTAAATATTCCCTCCGTCTTAACGTTTCTCACTCGCCCCAGAAATGGAATGGATTCCCCACGGCGAGCACACCTTCTTATGGAGCGAAAATCCGATTCTAACTGGATTACCGTTGACAGCTGCAGCGAGATACGATACCCGTTCAACCCGGAAAAAAAACGCGGAGTGAAACAACGGGGTCTGAGTCTTGGATGGGAATTCGAACCGCGACGCGGGTACCAGAAGTGCCACAGTCGTATGCAAGGTTTCTGTATCCGAAATCCAACCGGAATCAGAAAAGCAGCCGCGCAATTCACTCCGCATCTTTGCTCCCGACCCACGATGCTACTGAACTCAATAGATGATACACATCCCTCTCCTCTGTCCATGACGACAATCCCATGGGAACTCGGACGGCTGCAAACTCTCCGCGAATAAAAGCCGATGCCTCTGCGCACCAAATCCAATACCACAACTATTCCTCTTGTATCCCTCCGCAATGAAACTGCAATTCGCTGCCATTCTGCTCTCCCTCGTCGCAGCTGCGCTTGCCTTAGTGCGTGCTACGTACATGTCTCATGATATTGTTCCGTTGACTGACTCTCGCTCCTCTCCCTTTCTCTTTGCACAGCCAACCCCGAACCCCAGCATCCCAGAGGCGCGCGCTGTAGGTCGCCGATTGCCACTCCTCGTCAGCTACGCGAGCTAACCGTCGAGATCTCTTTTAATATGTAGGACTGCCCCACTCACGATCCAAGGGATTGTTTCGGGCCATGAGCGTGAACATTCCCTTACTTTAATCAGGTTGGCGCCGTCTTTTGATGGCTGTTTTCATGCATTGAATTGAGGGCTCTGTTATAGAGACCAGCGAGAGAGATGCGTTATTACTTACCTTGTCTCCCGTACAAGAATAGTCAAAATGCCACTCGGGTAAGAGGACCAATCACGTCGAGTATTCGTTCGCCAGTGGAACTGCGCCGTGGCAGTTTTTGTGTCAGAATGTTGACTGGCCCTCTGAGCGGATACTATCATAAGAATTGAGCGCGTTCAGTTGTCCGGTGCCTATCATTGTGAGCTAAATATGACGGGTGCAGGTCACCGGCGCGGACCAATTTCCTCGAGGTTCTGATCAGGTACCAGAATCCGAAGGGAAAAATAAATAGCAAAAGATAGGTAAGATAAGAATTTCTTACCCACCAATAATCCAACCGCACCGCAATATAAATTGTGGTATTCGGACAGATCTAGAGCCTCAGATCATCCAGCGGGTGTTGGGCACAGTATGGGAACAGCACATGCACTGGTTGGACCAAAATAACCCAGGTAAATTTCTATCTGTGCCAAACTACCGCCAACTGCAGTGCCGCCATGGCGCAACCGGCGGCAATTTCCCTTTGCCCGAGCAGAGCTGGGCCGGTACTTTTTCGCCTGACGGAGACCTCATCTCAGCGGGGGCAGGGGGCCAAACGGAGCGCATCTGGAGCGTCGATTCGGGCCAGCTGCTCCACAGCTTCAGTGGCTTCGGCGGCTGGATACGAAGTCTGGTGTCCGCGCCCGATGGCCTTGAACTCGCCACTGGGTCAGACGGTGCGACTGAGGTGATTTTTTACCTCAATTCCGGGGAGCGCGCATAGACTTGGCAAATTGACGTCACGACAAACCGCTGGGCAGGATCGTTTTTGGAGACCGTCGATATACGATACACGTCGCGTGGCGATCTCTTTTTCTGCTCGAGTGATGGCGCATCTTTGGATACAGGGCAGGTCAGAACCTCAAGTGGGACTTCTTCCGCCCTTCCGCGGCAGGTGGTGTTTGGTTTAAAACTTACGGTATCTCTTCGGATGACTCAAAGTTAGTTGCCGCTCTCGGTTCAACGTAGGCATCTGGAAGATTGATTGGTCTTCATCGGCACTAGCTTATAAACTCCCTGTTCTGTATTCGTCTGTATCCGAAATGTTAACATATGAACCCCAACTGTTCTGTTGCAATTTCGCAATTGAATTTGGGAACGACCTTGGGGGATGGTAAAAGACGAACTTGTGAAAGAAATATACTCCGGGTCATGTTGGAGATAATATCAAACGAACGCAAGCTTAAGCGATGAGCAGAACATACACCAGTGACGTTGACATCAGAGAGCGACTCCTGCAGAAAAGGCTACCGTAACTGTGGTAGTGTTGCCGCGGTCCGGTTCGGTCCAGTTCAACATCCGATTTTCCCGAACCCAGGACTGGAGCTTGGGTTCAGTTCAGCAAAATTATTGAACCTTGGACTGGACCTCAGGTTCAGGTTCAGAGGCGGTTCAGACGGGTTCGAACCAATTTTTGTTTCCCACGGCCCTAATCACTTGAAAAAATGTTTGCAGCACTAGTTTACAGCATAAGAAACCACCCACCCCCCAATATACCCAAGTATACCGCCTTCCCAAGGAATTCTGGCGTCTTTTGGTATTTTGTGGATATGACATTCAGGTCCTTCGTACCAGTTTCAATTAGCCAGATTTTTTTTCAACACTCTTCAGTTGCACTGGAGCTTAGACTTGGACCGAACATTTTCCTGTGGAATTTTTTTTATATGAAATGCACAAATACTATCAAGAGAGCACATTTCCCCTTGGTGTAAGATGGAATTGGCAATCACAACATTGCTGAAAAGACTTCCACTGGTGGCCTGTTCAAACTTGAAGATCAAATGGTAGTTGAAACAGAGTTTTTCGCTCCAACTGGGCTACTCCAAGTCAGAGGTTCGAATCGGTTCGAACCGGTTCAGCAAGGTTCACAGAATTCTGAAAATCTTTGAACCTTGAACTGAAACTTGGGTTCGGTTCGGCGAACTTCACAGCCACTGAACCGGACTTTTGGTCCGGTTCAGGTCCGGTTCAGGTTCGCCAGCGGTTCAGAACCTGACCGCGGCAACACTAAACTGTGGATATCATACGCCAGGAATGGACATGAGTAACATTACCGTACGTATGTGAACGCTATTCACGTTCAAAGTCATCCGTACTGTGCCGCAGCATTCGAGGGTCCCCACCAGTAAACTAGTCCAGCAGCAGGCTATTGAATGAAATTTGCGCAAAGTCGGGCAATGCTTTTCGGTAAGCCCGCCGGGATACCGATCGTTCCCCGGTGGTGTGCAGCCGGTGCAGCTTGGACTGCAATTTCACGGTAGATGATACCAGTCGTTCGATGGGATGGTGGACGAGGAACGTTTCGTGGATCTGGAGTCTGCGGCTGTCTGCGGAGCCTCCGTGGCGGTACTTTGAGAAGTTAGGCGGCGTGAGAAATTGAATAAACAACCGCAAAGTCCGGCATTTTAGTTTCTCTTCTCCAGTGTTGTCCTTAAGAGTTAAGACTTAAGTTAAGTTAAGGGTTAATTACCCCTTAATATTAAGACTTAGCTTCAAGCTTTGGTACCGTTAAGCCTTAATTAAGACTTATTGATGGCAATTACATAATTTTTCTGCTGTTCGTGGCCCAAGGTTCATGCCAAATGGATGGTAGCTGCGCGGGATCTCTCGGAGACGAGGATGGCAAAGAACTTCAACGGTTGGCAACTACGATGGGGCTGTCAACTGCCAAATTTCTTCCTTCTATGTTGGTGAAATTCTTCGGTGGTCAAATCATGGCTCTGCATCCTTTCACAAGGGAAACATTGCTCATGGAGTTGTTGGCTGCTGAGCACTCGGACGAAGAGTTAGATGACGGGGAACTGGAAGGGTCTGGCAATGATTATGACGGCTGATTGTGCTTACGATCTGACGCAGAAAAGAAATTGAGCACCCCTTAACTTAAGCCTTAATATGCCCTTAATATTAAGGCGTAATTAGTGTTAAGGCCTTAACAAAAAAACTTACCCTTATTAACTCCTTAAGTGACAACACTGCTCTTCTCCGCCGACACGATTTCGCCGTAAGTCTTGCTCCACAGGCATTCCATTTCACGTCTGGGTTCGGACTGGCTCGTTGAATGGGGTCCCCGGACAAGAGATTACGAGAAGCTCAAGGATCTCTCCGCTCCAACTTGAAGATTGTCGTTGACTTGGTCGACTCGTTATGATGTTGCAATCCAACATTGTCAACACCGAGGAAGCGCGGAATACGGAGATGCACGCTAAAGCGGCTAAACACAGAGGCTTCTTCGTCATCATCACTCAGGCTGCTGACTGGAGAGCGCTGCGGACCCATCTTGATACTTCACCGTCATTGCGAGATCCCGTTCTCGAAACATGGCAGATATGGGCGAGGCACACAGCCAGAAAACGGAGACACTGGAAATGTCGGGTCCTGAGCCTGAGGCGACAATTCCCAAAGGAGAACCTGAACTCACGCCAGCAACATTCCCTGAAGGCGGGCTTCCAGCGTGGGGCACGGTCGCTGGAGCGTACGTGTCATGATGTTGTGATAGTGATTCCTGACCATATCTTCTCAGATTCCTTGTCCAATTTTGTGGTTTCGGGTCTGTGCCTTCCTCAGGATGCGAATTAATCCTCATTTCCATCCGCAGATATACCAACTCCTTTGGTGTCTATCAAGGTACTCTGTCTCAGCACCCGAAATAAACGAAGGATTCAGTTCCCCTCTTAGATTTCTACACGCGGGAATACTTGACGGAATCGTCAGCTTCGGCAATTTCGTGAGTAACACTGTTCTGCGTCGACTTGTATTCCTTTTCTGAGCTAAAGTTCCAGATGGATCGGCAGTATCAATGCCTTCATTATAATTTCAGGAGGTCTGGTCGCCGGCCGCTTCTATGACAGAGGACACTTGTGCGCATTTGTCGCCGTTGGGAATATTTCAAGCTTAAATCCCGGCAGTTACCGCCTCGTCTGCGGTGGGGCTCTTCTGCAGTGCTTCAGCCTGTTCATGCTCTCCCTCTGCAAGCCGCAACAACTCTACCAAGTTTCCTTGTTTCTTCCCTACCTGGCGCCTGTTGAAACTGTGTTCTCTACAGATATTCCTCGCGCAGGGCCTCGGCGCGGGTCTCGGTTCAGGGACCATGTACGTCCCAAGCATCGCTGTGCTCTCCCATTACTTCCAAAAACGCCGTGCACTCGCCATGGCCATCGTCGCGTCGGGCTCTTCCCTCGGTGCCGTCGTCCACCCCATCATGCTCAACAACACCCTCAAAACCCTCGGCTTCGGGAACGCCGTCCGCGCGAGCGCGAGCCTCGTCAGCGGCCTCCTCATCATCGCGTGCCTCCTGATGCGCCCCCGGCTCCCACCTTCCCAGACCCACCTCCCGTTTTGGCAGTCCTTGCGGCGGTTCGCCCGGGACAGGACATACGTCCTCACGACCATCGGGTACGTTCCTCCCACACACCATGCACGTTATCCTATTAGATCTATCTTCTGACCGCCCCCGCTGATAGTATCGCGACGTACGCCGTCGGAGTCTTCTTTCCGATTTTCTACCTACAGCTCGACGCCGTAAAACATGGCATTAACAAGACGCTCTCCTTCTACTCCGTACGTCCGTCCCTATTTCCTCCATTGTCAATCTGGGTACATATCATACCATACTGACCCCGGTTCCCAACGCAGCTCGTAATCATGAACAGCGCGAGCGTCGCGGGCCGGCTCGCCCCGGGGTTCCTCGCGCACAGGCTCGGGATCCTCAACCTGATCATGGGCGCGATGGGCTGCGGGGCGGTCTTCATCCTCTCCATGATCGCGCTCAGGACTATCGCCAGCGTGGTTGTTATTGGCGTGCTGTATGGGCTTTGCGTCGGGGTCTGTGCGTATCTGACTGCGCTGTGCCTGTCTTCCTTCCTTGTTTCCTTCCCTCTTCCCTCCTTCCCTCCTTCTTTTCTCTTTCTTTGAATTTCTTTCTAATTCACTTTGTGTGCTGTGCTTCATACCTGGACTGAACCCGTTTGCAGATATCACACTAATCCCACCGCTCCTCGCACTCCTCACGGAAGATATGGGTGAACTTGGGTGCGCGCTCCGGGGCATATCTATCTCTTAACAAGTATCTTATTCCGCAGCCTCCGCATGGGGGTCACTTTTGCGCTGATGGGCGTAGGCGGCCTCGTCGGTGCGTCCTCACCCTCATTCCTCCGTCCTCCGCTCTTTTGCCTTTCGTTGAACTAATCTCATACAACCGCAACTACCTTCACCTTCTCTTTGTTCGTAATACAGGTCCGCCCATCAACGGTGCCCTCCTGACGGGATCATTCATATGGTGGCGCCCGGCGCTGTTTAGCGGGGTGCGTGTGGCTCTCAGCAAATCAATGATTACCCCGGGCTGAGTCACTGCTTGTCTTGCAATTTGTACAGTTGATGGCCTGCGTCGGATTCGCTTGTTTCCTGGTTACATTTGTCGACGTGCGGAGGCAGGTTGCGAAGCACACGCGTACGGGCGAGACGGATAATCGTATCGAAGGCGAGAAGGGGTTGGGGAGGAGGCGGAGATATCGAGAGAGATTGGTTAACACGTCTCCTATTCTCTCGGAGCCTTCACAGCTCACGACCTCCTTAGTCAACTTCAATCGATATTGAATAATTTCCTTCGATGCGAACCTACTAGTACTCGAGTAGCGAGTTGATAGCCAACTCGAAATACGTCACTGCTATGAACCTGACAGGGGCTAGAACAGCTGCGAAGCTCAACTTCACTGTCGTGGTCTGGGTTCAGTTTTGGTCTGTGCAAGAGAGTTTAGGAGCTTCCAGAGTTTATACGTAGCAGGGGGTGGATCCGGACCGCCCGAGGGATTGTCTTCACTCAACGAGCGGGAACCATGTGTATCTGGAGCATCATGGAGCGACACCCGCGGGATGGTCTAACGCTCTAGATCTGAATAGACCTTGCGGAACAGGCGATTTATATTGTGGTTGAAACTACCGGTAGCCACACGAATTTTTTGTCTGTCTGTTCGGAATTTGGTTTCTAGTCAGATCTTGAAGGGGAAAAACGCGTGCTAATCAGGGAGTTGCGATTGACCACCAATGTTAATAAATATTCCGACCCAGAAATTTCAACTGCGCAGTTCCACCGGCGACTATCATACTGTTCTCAGCATTGACACTCGCGTCCACAAATTGACCAGCGCGTTGACGTGTTTCTTAACAAGTTGATTGATATTCTGGCTTCAATCCTCGCATAAGGAAGAAGGTGGGTAATAACACTATCTCCCGTCCCACGCCACATTTACGACACTTTCATATGCAAAACCTGCTCAAGTACGAATGGGTACGCCCACATCTTTCCCGTTTAAATTGGCGTCTCTGGAGCGCGGGTCGATATCTAAGCCCTTTCCCAGTGCTGTGCGAGGGCCATATCGACGAGCCCGTGCGCGCGGTCCCGCTTGGCCTCGTCAAGGCAAATGCAACGGTCATTGTCATAATGGAAGCCGAGGTATGTACGCTTGAACTCGCCTCAGTGCGGTCGATTGAATATTTTGCAGAGCCATAAATGATTCGTGCAAGTATGTGCTGTGCGCAACTTGGGCGTTGCTCCCATCCTGATCCTGATCCTGTACCTGATTTCCGAGGATCCGGCGTTCCGTGAACTTATGGCTGCGTCCTCGGAGGCTCTAGGCGTCGACTTGGGGGAGATCTTCCCGACAGAGGTGATGACGGCCATCGACAAGTGAGGAGGGGTACTCCGATGGGAACGTGCCAGGCCTTTTATTGTTCTGGAATATGCACCAATATATTAATAGTCACTTCCTGCCTCGATTCAACGGGCGGGAAGTTTAAACCTAGTGCGGACGCACGCCACAACTTCTTGCACCTGCTCATCTGCGATGTTCTTGGCTCGCTATCCCGCGTCGACTGCGGAGCTAAATGACGCGGCCGTTATGCTGCTTTGCGTGGTTTATACGGCTGTTGCACCCATAATCAACTACCCGGAGAATGGCTATAATTCTCACGCAAAACAGACCTGCACCTGCCAGCCCGCAATCACCACAGTCCCATTATGCTCCCCACTGCTCCCTACTAAATTTAACAGTACCAGTCTGCCACAATTGATGGGGCGAATTGAGGGCGAGTATGACACTTCATGCAACTCGATTCTATTTCAATTTGTCGAATCCTACATATACTTTTGGCTAACATGCCCGCACATTAACCCATTGCACGCAACTCAGCAACTCTTCACTCTAGTATCCAGGATTTTACCCGCATTTCGCCACGCATGAGCAGTACGAAGCGCACGTCGGTCGGTATGACGCGCCGCTCCGGAACACGATTCTGTCCCCGTCGCATTGATACCCCGCTTGTTTGCACATCGCAACATCACTAGCTCCCCCTTTGCAGCCCATTTGCCAGAAGCACGGTACCGCACCACCGCTAATCGAGAATATAATTGTCAGTCAGCTTCGAATCCTTGCATGAAGGAAAGCAGCGGCGGGAACACTCACACAGGGGACCGCTCTTCGAATAACTGAGGAATGTGGTCTGGGTCTGTGGTGTTCACGGGCTAGGATTGCGGATAATCAGCAAGCCAGATATCACAGAAGAGAAGCTCTTACAGTTGCCATCGACGTGGAGATATTGACGAACGCCAGAAGAATGCTGAAAGAGTAGGTGAACTTCGAGTAGGTGAACTTCATGTTTGTTTGAGGGATAATGCTTTGTTGTTGCCGCTTGGTCCCTAATTTATACTCTTGAGCGCTGAATCAACTGGATCAAGACGAGAATTCTGAATATTCAGTCGAGCGGCGGTTGCCATCGACCATAGTGCAAGTTACAGACAGACATTCGTCATGCAATAGCTGGGTTGTCCGATATTTTTATGAATTAAGCGCAGCTACAGCAACATAGCGCAATATTCCTCAGTATCGAACATAGCGACCACAGTGATAGACATGCATTTTGTGATGCTTAGTTGTCCCATGGTAGTAATGACATAGCTATTTTTTCTATTGATACTTTGTTGGTATTACCGTAGGGTGAAATAGCAATGATAAAAAAATATCTAGAGACTACGTCTACCAGAAACTGCAGTACAGAGACCCATCACAAGTTACCGCCGCTACACAACTAAGCGTGCAACCAAGTACAGCCCGCGTGGTTTTCTTGATTTCATTCGCAATTTTGTCCTGATATCTTTCCGAACGAATACTATACATAGCACGAAGTCTGACATGGAAACAACTCGGATGCTGCTTATTCATTGCATCATCCATCTCATGAATGAGCAAGTTGTTTTGCGTCGCCAAGCACAATTCGAGTTTTGAGTTGGTAGGTACGGGAAACCAGGAAAGCAGTATCTCATTCTCGATTGGAAGAAATAGCCCGGGCAGGAGGGGGGGCTTGTTTCCGGTATCCAAGCAGCATTCGCAGATGCGCTTCCGCCATTTCCACTTCAGGCCGATACTGATGGCGGTACATCTATTCTCCTCGAGACGCATGTATTGCCCATAAAAAATCGGAATATTGAGTGGAGCTTCACAAACAACTTCTTCCTTCCACATACCACCTCTAGAGAAGTATGTAGTATGCACCAGGGCAGGCGCAACTGTGACGAGGGAGAGCAGAATGACGGTGAATTGCAGTTTCGTTGCGGACTTTGACGCATTGTAATTTGTTGTGGTATTGGTGTGCGGAGGGCCGCGGGATTGTATTCGCGGAGAGTTTGCAGCCACCAAGTTCCCATGGGATTGTCGTCATGGAGAGAGGCTATCATCCATTCAGTTTAGTGGCATCATGGCGCAGGAGCGAAGATCTGGAATGAATAGCGCCGCTGCTTTTCTGATTCCGGATACGTAATCCTTGCATACAACTGTGGCACTCCTGGTCGCCGTGGGGCCGTTCCATTTCCAGGGCGAGTAAAAACCATTAAGACGGAGGAACAGCCCGGATATTTAACCTCATCTGGTGCTCGAGCCCTGGGGACTTGCCGTCAACGGCGGAGAACTCAGAAGGTCTGCGGTGGAGGCTCACTGCAGATTCTGGAGTAGTTGAGGACTCGACGTATTGCTGGCAGATATTGCGTCGTCTGAACTGATAACCGCTGAAAACAAAAACGCGAAGGGAATTGGAAGGGAGAGTTTTCCGACCATAGTACTGGGTCGCCGGAAGGGGAAAATTGCGAAAAAGAAATCAAAAAAGGAAGGAATGCAAGAATGTCAGAGAACTTCAACACAAACTCAAGAATCCTCACAGGAAACCAAATTGTAATACTTTTGTGACAGGATGTGCTATATATTTCTCCCAGGCAGCCTTTTTTCTGTGATCTTGCACGTAAGTACATGGACTCGGAACAAGACTGCATACTCTTTTGTGAATGTTTATCTGCCGCCTGCAGCTTATTTAGCGACGGACTATTGGGCAGCAGGTCGGGTGTGGGCAAACCGATTAAGAATACAGCAATATGTCAATATTATTGAAGGAACAGAACCAATATATCATGCACTTGAGCCATTTGTGTCCCGTATCTCCTGATCCAGTGCTTCCCATTTGTCGGCTCCAATATCTGCATGATCATCGAGCCCACATTCATCATCGGCATCCACACCGGCGAGTCCCGAATGTGAGGAAGACTCTCCTAGCGATGGACAGACGGAGATGGGTGTCAAGCCGGCTGGTCGCCGTAAAAGAATTGAGCTGTACCTTCGGTCAAAATTTCCTCTGGACAGGCCTTGGTGGCTGAGGGCCTCGTTTGGGAGCACCAGGAGGTCTTACACCCTCTCTCTTTTCTTTAGGGCGCCCCCGAGGGCGCGGGTTGGATGGATTGGACGGCATTGACCCGCCAAGATTGTGCAGGTTATTGATGGGGAAAATACACGATTTTTTCGTGTACTGAGACAAGAGAAGGTGTCCAAGACAGTAGATAAACACGTTGAAGAGCCGCAGACCAAGCAGAAATAGCAGAGTATGGCCTCCAGAGAACGAAGAGACGAAGTGCACCGGAGGAGCACCCTCATCGTGCAGAGGCTTGACACGACGGGTTTCAATGGTTTTTGTGCATGGATTAATTTCCTGGTGTTCATACCGACTACCTGAATTGTACAGTGATTTTAGCAACTGTGGATGGAGAGAAAATAGGGCTCGAGTTAGGTGCCGTAAGTTAAGTTTGTGTGACTGGGTGTGACTACCCATGTCTTCCTCGTCCTTCTCCTTCGATGCGGATAGTACTCTCGTTCGGTATTTCAATTCGCGTCGGTTCATCATTGAAATCACCCCAGGGGCTCTGTTAATCGGCACGCTCGTATCATATGTGCTGTTCAGTGTGGCAACGACGCAGGCGTACATATATTCCGGGCGCTTTCGGGACGACTCGGACTCCCGCTTGACTCCCGCGCAATGAAGGCTATGGTATGCCAGCAGTTCTGGTCTCAGTGTGCTTCAACTCATTGAAGGACTCGTCCCAGGTTGCCCTTGTGTGGTGCGTACCGCGCTATCCCCTCTCACTCATCCAGACCTCTTCCCAGGTGTGCTGAATTCGCACACGCAATCTGCATCGGCTGCACGATATACTCGATGGTCATCACGAATTATGGGCACCCAGAACGGCTGGTACAGCTTCCCAACTCCCTCATAGCCTCCACCGTCATCGGAAATCTGGTTCCTTCAGTAAGCCGATACATCCCACCTCATCTTAGCCTCATTTCATTCCAGTCCAATCCTTCTTCGCCTTCCGAATTTACACCGTCTCCAGAAGCCTCATCATCCCGTGCATCTACTAAACCCTATCACTGTTCCGCGTCATCCCCCCCAACGTCGTTATGCTCAAATTCGGCATCCACGAGCTCGGCGACTTCCTCAGCAGCTGGGGGTGGCTCTTCGACACAGTGTGGGCCGTCTGAGCAGTCAACGACCTCTTCATCGCCTCAACGCTGGTCGTCTTGTTGTATCGGCGGCGCTCTCTCGGGCTCAAAAGGTCGGTCTCATCTTCTCATGCAGGGAAAACAGGCTCACGGATCCTCAGCACCGCCGCAGTCGTCAATAAGATGGTCACCTCGACAATAGGTTCGTCATATCACATCTTATTCAGATCTCGTCCGTCCTTGGTCTGACATCTACATTCAGAAATCGGTGTGGTGACAAGGTCCGTATTCAGTTGCAGACCTTCTCGCGCTCTCCGTTTGAAGGCTGACCGGCATCCATCCAGCATCGCCACGCGAGCTCATCACCTTCAGCCACGGGTCAGTCAGGCTCATCTAATGAACTCATGTCCACACCGAACGCCCTCGGTAGGGCTCTACCTTGAATTCCTCCCTCGCTCGTTCGCGTCCGAGACCGCCCCCGGTTACGCAGACGTCCCCAATGCTCTACATCATCCTCAGACAAGTACAGCGTCACAGTCGAGTTCTTCAAATCCCTCGGCGACGCGTCCGAGCCCGCCCCGCACGCGGAGCTCATGAACTGCTTCAAAAATTGGCTACAAGGACCCGCGGACGCCATGCGCGCAGTGCGCAAGAACGGCGAGATCCATGGTGGAAGTTGGATGCTTGGCGCTAAATGGGCTGTATGTGCACATGCTCGCATTGTTTTTTCGGCTTCACTGACGCGCACCTGCCCTCCAGGACGCTGCCCAGGCAGAGGCGCTCCTGAGCCACCCCGTCGTGCAGCACAGCTCACCAGACCCGACCGCGATGTCGGTCGACACCCTCGGCGCGGGGCACGCCTACGGAGGCACCAGCACGCTCACCGTCAGCACCCCATCAAGCTTGCCCCGTCTGCGTCTGCCTTCAGGCGTGCGGCCGCTGGCCCTAGTGGTCCGAAGCCAGGGCCTGCGCCACAAGCACCCAGCTGGCCAAATGATGCTGCACCTGCGAGCGCGCCGCTGCCCCGGGGGGCAAGGGTGTATTGGGACAGGCATCGGATATGATATTCGGGTGGTAGGTAGAATTGCTGGTTTTCGGTCAGACTTGCGATTTGAATGGATGAATGTCCCTGCACCGGTCTCTCACTTCCGTGTTTTTCTCGTTTCTAGGGAGGGCCCCTCGTGCCACATTGGCCCCGGTTGCTTACCTCCGTTCTTTTCTCGTCTAACGTCGGTCCAAGCGCATTGTATACTTATTCATCTACGGACTCCGCCGAGCTCGGATGCTTTGGCGTCGACTGGCACTCGGATCCGTCCGTACTGTATTATGGCCGATTAGAATGATTTGCGCTAGTTCTGGATGACTGAGGGCGATGTCACTGCAACCGGGCTACTCATCGTTCGTCCGTTTATGGCTGCTGGCTTTCCGTGTTATGGCTAAGACGTTGCCGCTCCAGATTTTCCCGAACAGCGCGTCATCCCACAATGGCCTACCAAACCATCCTCGCGTTCTGCCGCGCCCGTGTCATCGTTCGTAAGTACCTCCGGTCAGAACCCAAGGCCCGTCCGCGATCGCGAAGCCCGTCTCCAAGTGCATCTAGAATTCGTCGGAGACTTGCTTATTTCCAGCCTCCCTTCCACTGAATACATCCGAAAGCATCGCGCGAACGCATTATGAAGGCCGACCCGGCAGCGACCTGGCGATCACTGATATCATTGTTCATTGTCAATTTGAAGTTGTGAGAGTGCGCTGCGCAATATTCTACAGTAAGTAGGTCGAGTCGCTCCCGAACGGATGGAGATGCCCTGGCGGTCTAGGCCGGCCCAAGGGTGCGCCGAGGACAACTTTAACAAGACGACGACAATGAGCATGGATGAATACGTCAGGATTTACAGGTATGATGCCAATGCGAGTCGGTTGCCGCCAGAAGTGTATTTATTTATTCGCCATGGCAAGGACGGACACATCCATACCCGCGCATGCCGCGGTTGAGCCGTGGTGTTGTTAATGGGCTCTCTTACCCGCTGTTGGAATGGGGATTAAAATCTTCATGGAGGTGAATTCGCGAGATTAAATAATATTAATGGCGCAGGTACCGAAACACACGGTGTCTCTTGGCCTTTGACCTGTGAGTAGTCGATAATATCGTATCAACGGCGGGTGGATAGTCCGATGCTAAAGGCTGGGAGTTGGCGCGTAACCCGGGTATACATTGGCGGCATTTCGAACTGCGGTCTCCAATGAAGATGCTATACGGACTGGACGCGCAGTATTTTCGGCCTAGTCGGAGTACAGGAGATGCATGTACTAACTGCCTAGTCGGAGTAAGCAGATGCAATATACGTGCGGACGGCCGGCCAGGACGATCCAATACCCGTGAGTTTTCGAAGCTGTAACCGCATGACTTCTCAGGGCAGTCCATTGAATGTTTAGGCTTTCATATTCGCATTCGCCGCTTCGGCGGGAAGATTCAGGTGGGGTGAGATGAGATGCTTAGCAGGTACAATGGGAACGAAATGCGAAACAAACGGTCATGTTGGGTATAATGCTGGTTGACAATATATCCGAAGACAGCGATTGGACCGTCGATATCTTGTCCGGCGTGTAGCGCCGGTCCAATTTTTTGAATGCTCAAGTTCGAGGAGCGTAGTAGCCACAAGACAGCGGTAGTTTCTTGTCGTCGGAGGCCTCTTGGGGTAGAGCCCATTTGAAATAATTAGACCTTCAAGTTATCAATCATTTCATAGAAGTTCTTCGTCGATTCCAGAAAAAAACCCGATCCATTCGAATAATAGTAGCAATCAGTAGGCTCAGGGGAGCGGGAAATGCCTGACCGAGCAACTAAAAATACGGCCAAAATACTGCCAGATTGCTGCCAGGGTCCGCCTTCCCGACGAGGTTGCGCGGCGCGTGACGAGAATGCGATAATTCCGGGGAATAGCCATTATATTTGCCGGAAATCGCGGCGGTGTGCTCCCAGGAATGACCAGACATGGTTTTGCGCCCACCGCCGTTGGTTGAGACTGAGGACACGACGTCCCATTTATGGAACCTAATGCAAAAAATACCATGAAGCGATACGAAAGGCATGGGAGATACACGCGTGGCCATGTGTGTAAAGCATACACTGGCAGGTCCCGTGGTAGGATCCGCAACGGCGTAAAGGTAATGATATTATCAACCAGGCAGAAGAACACAGGCTGGTGACTGACATTGAGGTATGATCGTGGTTCTTGAGGAGTTCGGCGACTTCTTCCGACGCATAGACAGTCTCCACGGGCCTGATCAGTAAGTTGCGTAGGCGCGACCAGATCGTGGGATATCGGGGTTCTCTCAATCTGGCCACTTGCTCGGTTAATTTGCCGCCTTGACTGCCCTATCGAGTCCGTCAAAACCGCGTTACTCAGACAACACCGCTCATATAAGATGGCATGGCATTGAAAGCACACGGACATTGATTCATCCCATTTCTTTGCTTTAACATGGCCAGCAGCACACCCAAACGTCTCCGAGTTGCTATCTGGTACGTACAGCTCTTTGTCCTCGGCAAACACGGCCACTAATTCACTGAGCTCAGTGGTGCGGGAATAGGGGGACTTACTCTTGCAGTGGCGCTCTCTCAATATCCAGACATCGATGTGGAGATTTACGAATCGGCGGCCATGCTCGCTGAAGTGGGAGCTGGAGTCGGCATCTTCCCTCGACCATGGAAAATCATACGCATGCTTGGTCTCGAGCAGGATTTACTAAAAACGTGTGAGAAGAAACCTCAAGACGGGCCAGGTACGTGACTACGTTTTCATAGAAACTCTAAACTGACATAGAATAGTTCCGGCCTTCAATTATAGAAAAAGCGACCAGCCAGCCGGCCTCGCTTTTAGCACGCTGATCACGAATGGTATTTAGTGCTTTAAGTTCTCGACGTCATCCGATTGATGCTCTGATAGGTGCCTTAATTACATTACACCGAGCGGATTTCCAGACTGTTCTCCTCAGACGACTTCCAAAATCGTATCACATAAATTGCTCGAAGCGCCTACGAACCTACATACAACCGCAATCAGGGCCCACGGAGCTCGTGTTCGAGGACGGCACAAGATCCTTCTGCGACGTATTGTCAGTTTATGCTTGACTGTACATTCGTGTCTTCTCACCTTGTCCCAGAGTCGGTGCAGATGGCTTGAAATCCGCCACGCGTGGGGCGTTTCTGAGCGAGCGCGTGAATTGGATGCGGGGTCAGGGTCGATGGCAAGAGGCTTCGGATATAGCATCTTGCATTGAACCTGTTTGGAGTGGGACTATCGCCTACCGAGCCCTGATTCCCGCAGAACGATTGAAAGCCTCGGCACCCGGCCATCCCGTTTTGACGACTCCTACTCAGGTATTTCAGTCTCTTTTCGCGACTGACCCCGACTGACATCAGCTCTAGTATCTGGGAAAGCACGGTGTTGGTTATTTATCCCTCTCCTCCGGTTTATCTGACATCTTTGTAGTATGTCATTGCGTACCCAATATCCCAGGGCAAGATGATAAATTTCGTCGCGTTCAGCTGCCGACACGACCTCGAGAATACCAAGTTTGATGGCCCTTGGGTCGGCCCCGGAGACAAATCTCATTTTGCGGGGATCTTCGCGCACTGGGAACCTGAAGTGCAGGCGCTCTTATATGCGAGTATTGTTCTTTCGGTTTTGGCTTTCTTATTCATTTGTTTCTAGTGCGTGGAGAATCCATTACGATGGGCCGTACACACGGTGAAGCCTCTAAGGTCTTTCGTCTCGGGACGAACGGTGCTCATCGGCGATGCAGTACGTCTTTCGTTCTGCTCCTTCATTCCCCACGCTTATTCTTGGGCAGGCACATGCCATGACTCCACATCAAGGGCAAGTCGACGCTTCCCTTCTTACCACCGTCTCTGACTATTCTTTTTTTGCAGCTCCGGCGCCGGGCAGGCTATCGAGGTTAGTGCCGAATTGCCTACCTACCATCGTGGCATTACTGATGATTGTCACTGCAGGATGCGTACATACTTGCGACTGTCCTCGGACATCGGTCCACGATCCGCGCAAACGTACCGCGTGCCCTGCAGATCTTCGATGAAATCCGGCGCCCCGCTGCCGCTGCTGTGATGGAAGGGTCCCGGATGAACGGGCGCTACTTCAGCTTCGAGGTCGACGGTGTCGACTTTGATCGCTGTACCGGGCCACAGCTGTGGGACAATCTACAAAAGCTCAATAGCGCGCTCGTCAAGAATTGGGAGTGGAGTGCGTCTTTTTTTTCTTTGGTATACACCGCATTTTTAATTTTTGATATTATTTATTCAGCGTGGACGACATCAGTGGACGGGCAAATACAGGATGCACTCCGAATGCTGGAGATGCGAGTGTAGGCGAGCGTCTGGGCCCGATATTTTATCATTGTTGCAAAGTTTATCCGATCGAATCGCGTTTTTGCGACGATCGAAACGCATTTTCGCAACGCTGGAAGGATGCTTGCCAAAAGAGTATCTGATGTCTGGAACATCCATCAGTAGGTAGATAAGTAGGTGGTAGAATTACGCGGCACATACACGGCCCATTTTTGAAGATCTAGCAGCTGTATCTGTGTGTGTTCCGGGAGTAATAGTTTCCTCATCTGCGCCGGTGGGTGCTGTCGTCATCTTCAGCGTCCACTCGCACAGTGCGCCGGTGGGCAGTTTTACACGACACGGACCTACCCAGGAACGCCGGTTTCCTGGGAGTATCCCCATGATACATATGCCATCGCCAAGCGATACGCAAATCCGGCTGTGCACCACTTAATAACGGGATATTTGGGAGCCGACCGCGATATAGAGGTTGAAAGAACATTCAGGAAAATGAGGAGTTCTTATAATAAAAGGAATTTGTGGTATGGGGTACGTGCAAGCTACATCGACGATTCAAGGTATCACGGGGTCGCGTATTGATCGCAGACACAATAGCGGTAAACAGGCAGTCACTGGCACCTCTGCTCTGAATCCGTCACCGATATGAAGGTCGAGAATGTCCGCCTTCGTCTCCGCCTTACCGACATCCAGCCTCAGATGCTACAAGTCGAGACCGAATTCGCCTCGAGTAGCAACTTGCAGAATGCTCTATTGAAGGAGGAGCGACAGCGCGGGTTGACGAAGGAGAAGATGACCTCATCGTTTATCCTATTCTCGCCTCCCGTCGAGGTCACATCCGATATCTTCCTTCGCCGCCTTCCTGACGAGCCCGTCGAGCCGAATGAGTCGGTCGCTCCGCTGCTTTTGGGTCGCGTTTGTAAATTAAAACCGTGAACGCAAGGAAGGAAAAATAAATGCTTAATGATTCAAAGACTGGAGATCCTGGGGCTGTCATTCTCAGTTTATAATTACTGCGTGTTGTCGAATGAATTTCCTACAAGTTTTTTACTATTTCAACAATCTTCAGCCTCGAGGCTCTAGATTGTTTGAAGTAGATAAAATAAAATCCTGAACGAAAATTGGATCATTGGAACTTTGAGCCGATTCACGGCCTCATTTCTCTCGGTACCCATGCCGTGGGGTCCATCCAAAACAAACCGGATTTGGATTTGAAGATGGTTGATGTGGTTAACGGCATAAAAATAGTCGACAACATGTGGCGGTGCATCCCATCTTTGCAGACGCACCAAAGTCCAACTGATCTTTTGTTCTTCCACAGAAAGTCAGGATGCTGGGAGATGGTGAAAACGGACTTCCGGCCGCAGAGTTAGGACCTAGGCTCCCTCCAGAGCTCCTTCTGCTCATCCTTGAGCATCTCCCATCCGACATCGAGACAATGCGACGGGCTTGCCTCGTCTCAAAGCAGTGGCTTTCTATCTGCCAGCCTTATCTCTTTAGACATATATACCTCAGCGCTCCGAACAAGAGCCGACCTAGAACACCCTGCTCGGATCTGTACGAGGTGCTCTGCGAATCACCACATCTCGCACAGTACATTCGACATCTCTCCATCCTCAGCGGCGCCTTGCGGAAGATGACGACTCCAGTTCCCCCACAATGGATCTCCTCAGACGCAACCCTTCCCGCACTCTTGTATATTCTGCGACAGTCAAATGTGCAAAGCTTGCACATGCGACTGTCGGGTGAACACTGGTTAAGGCTTCCTGTTGCCTTTCAGGCGTCCATCCGCTCGCTCATTGGCTCCCCGTCTATGGTGGATGTTGATTTTACTGGCTTCGATGTTGTCGATACCGCAATTTTCAAGCACTGTCGCAGTCTTAGGAGGCTCAAGTTCTCTGAGATCTTCGAACTGGTTGTGGAAAAGGATTCGGACGCGGGCAATGCGTGGCCTGCGACTTTTGAGTCCCTGACCATCTTGGACACAATGCTCATCGAAAAGATGGCCAAGTGGGCCATCTCGACATCGAGTTTCAGTGCCTTGCGCGATCTCCGGATAGGATTCCACCCATTCAGAGACGGACCGCATGTGGAAAGCTTGCTGCGGCATCTCAGCGGTACGTTGGAATCCTTGCATCTCCAACCGATATACATTCGTAAGAATATTCTTTTCCGCCCTCGAACAATGATGCATAAACCCTACAGGCTGGCCCAGCCCCGTGAACATGCTTGCCCTCAGCGACCTGTCCGCGCTTACTTCCCTGCGCCTCTCCCTCGGAATCTCGATAGACTCTAACCCTGTCCCCTGGGCGATCTTCCTTCTAGGCACACTCGTGCATAACAACCTCCGACACCTCACCATCGATCTTCGCGTCGACGAAAACGGCGACCCCGTGCGTGCCCTCCCCTGGGCGGAGCTCGACGCCGTGTTGAGCGAGCCACAGCTGGCCGGCCTACACACACTCGTTCTTACATGTTTCCCGTACGAATACGACGTGCGGCACGCGTCGTCGATTCAGGGCTCGCACGACACTGCGAAATGGCTCACCGATGAGATACCGCGCCTGCTTCCCCGCGCGGATGCACGCGATGCGTTCGAAGTGCATGAATTGAGTGGGTTCTCTTTATGATCGATCTATACCATTTCTCTGAATTGCCGTCTGCAGAGCTCACCCCTTCCCGATTTTTTTATTGGCCAGGCCCGCTGAATTGGCGCAATACAACTGGGATCGAGTACTAACACAAGAGTGTTCAGAGAATACAGAAAGAAATACATCCATTATCCGATTATTGTGCTACAAGTAAGCTAGCTTGTCCGTTAATCCGTTTCGTGCGCCGAGTCAAACTGTCCCATACAAGTGAAGCAAAGTGAAGTATCCGTGCGTGCTGTATTGTACATCTTGCCTCCGCGGCGCTATGAATGTTTTCCAATTAAGCGCCGCTGATCGTGAAAAAGGGGCTGAAATTGCCGGAATCGCCAAACACTCGGTTAGCACCGATCCTGGGTATTAGAAGGAGTATATGCTGCTCACAAACAACCTGGTAGTCCGAGCCGTCGTCGACCCAAGGCACCGTGACCTCGATTCTGCCGAGCAAAATCGAGAAGTTTTCTTGCAAGATCACTACCATCCGCGTGAGTCTGCGGAATTAGGTCGGATGGACGACGAAAGCGAGCTTGCCTGGTGTGGTGATTCAAATGGCGTTACAAAGTTCTTGTTCCATGGCCAGGTTCAATGAATCAACGAAGCCTTTGTTCAAATTGAGGAATTTCGGACGCATTTGTCGTCTTTTCCGTCAAGTTGGGCGCTCGTTAACCTCTACGGGCAGAATTTTGTCAGGAGGAATACAACAAATTAGTGGCGCTGAGACCATCCAGCGTATTTTCGTAAATTATAAGAAGGTTCCATGTCTGGGACTGCCTTTGTCGATTGAGTGCGATATAAAAGAACCATAGGGTCACCGTATACTTTATTCAACTGCACTTCCCCCTCTTCCATATCATATGCAGTGTACATTCCTTCTAGCTTTCGTGCTCTCAATACGCGGACTCTTCCCTTGCTCTACTCTGAGCGTTCTGGAATAGCCCTCGCCATGCAAGTCGTTTTCATCGCCCAATTGTGCCGTGTGCTCATTGTTCGTCTACACGTAGGAGACCTTTTCCAATATCCCAGCTACTACGAAGGAGACCCGCGAGCCTAAGCTCGTCCAGAGCGGGCTGCAATCTCTTTACTTGGATTTGGTGT